>PIJE02002674.1:28874-51374 GCA_002895965.2 Coryphaenoides rupestris
AAGAGAGAGATACAGGAGACATGGGAGCTCCAGTTCCACGCTTACCTGAGTGGACCCTCAACCGTCCCTCCATCAATCATCTCTCTCCCTCCTCTCCCTTCCTCTTCATCACACTCTCCCTGCTACATCATCAATCTCCTCTCCCTCTCTCCGTCTCCACCATCTTTCCTCTACCTTCCGTCATCACTCTTCTCTCAGTTGGCCTCCATCTGGTTCTGGGGCCGGGGATCTCCCAGGTTTGAGATAATGTGAGGAAATTACAACGCGAGTGGGAAATAACTTGAACCTCTGATATGTTCGCCTGGAGGGGGGAACAGGAGAGAGAGAGAGAGAGAGAGAGAGAGAGAGAGAAGAGAGAGAGTAGAGAGAGAGAAGAAGACAGTCATGGCCAGGGGCCCATGATGCTAACTACCTTAATTCCCCGGTGTCTGCTGGTTCAAACAGAGGGGGCCGGGATCTCACACCCAGCATATGGAGACAGATCTCCACCTTGAACCAGGAAACATTACAAGCTCCATCAGCGTGTGTCACCTTCGAACGTGTTGCGCAGCGTCCGGCGGCCATGATGATGCTCATGTCCACGGACCAGTGACGGACCACCGCTCTCCAGACCGCCATAAAGACTCTAATGTACTTGTTGTTGTGTTTGTGTTGTTTTGTTGCTCCCTGGAAGAGACGTCAACCCGTATTGTGTGGTTGTGCAGAATTGCTGGGTTTTCATTCATCTCAAGAAAACCTTTATTATAATTATGCCTATAATTACAATCTGTGTACACAGGACTTGAAGGACGGCGCAATTTTAACACTTGCTTAAGATTGCAACCAGCAAAAAAGTGAAACTGTAAATTGGGAAAAATCCGACGATGTTCTTCAAATTGTAGTGTCACTCAGCAAAAGCAGGTTCACGTCAGTCATTACAGTAAATAAATATAAATGGTGAGGATGGTTCGATGGACGTCAAAGTTACCCTTTGTGGATCTTAAGAGATATAAAACATATATATATTTGTATGTTTGCTGTCCTGTTTTCGTATTTCCTGTGTTTATGTTCATGTGCACTCAAAGACACACGGCGGCACGCACACACGCACACACTGCACACGCGCACACAACACAACAGCCACACAAAACACCACACACACCCAACACCACACACACACACACCACACACACACACACACACACACCGTGATAAGTGTTTGTGTCCTTGTTCAACAGGAATCTTGTTCCCTGATTCCTCCCTCGCTCCTCCATCCATACTCCGCTGTCCTCCTTCCTGTGCTCTCTCTCCTACTCCTTGCCTTCTCTCTTCTCCGTTTCTCTCCTTCTCTCTTCTTCTTCTTTCTCCTCTCCTTCCTCGCTTCCTTTCTTCTACTTCTTCCTGTTCTTTTTCCTCTTCCTTCCCTCACAAGCAGCACAGAAAGCAGTCCCTTTTCCGAAGGGCATTAGTGGCCAAGACTGCCCCTTGACACTCAATCACCTTTTGACCCTGCAGAGGAGGAGGGAGGGGGGACGGACGGGTGGTATTGACTCATTTGTAATCCATACCTGAGGCACGAGGGCCCAGAGGAACCATCTGATTGATTCTGTTTCCTTCCTGCTTAAATCCCATACACAGATCCTTCCAGAGGAGGGGGAGAGCAGAGGCGAGAGAGACACGAAGAGAAGAGGAGAGAGAGAAGCAGAGAGAGAGACGAGAGAGGGATGAGCAGAGTGTGTGTGTGTGGGAGAGGGAGAGGGAGAGGGAGAGGGAGAGGGAGAGGGAGCAGAGAGAGAGAAGAGAGAGAGAGAGAGAAGAGAGAGAGAGATGAGAGAGAGAGAAAAGACGAGGAGAGAGAGAGAGAGAAGCCGTGGGATGAAGGAGAGTGTGTGTGTGGGGCAAGGAGAGAGCAAACGAGAGAGAGACGAGAGAAGAGACTGGGAGTCTCTCTCACGGCAATTTGCTTCTGTACACAGACCGCCGACTGCACTGTCGTGGCGATATGTGTGTGCGCGTGTGTGTGTGTGTGTGTGTGTGTGTGTGTGTGTGTGTGTGTGTGTGTGCGCACGTGTGTGTGTGTGTGTGTGTGTGTGTGCGTGCGTGTGTGCGTGTGTGCGTGCGCGTGTGTCTTTGAGTGCACATGAACATAAACACAGGAAATACGAAAAAGACAGCAACATACAAATATATATATGTTTATATCTCTTAAGATCCACAAAGGGTAACTTTGAGTCCATCGACCATCTCACCACTTATATTTATTTATGTTAAATGACTGAGTGAACCTGCTTTTGTCTGAAGTGAACTACAGATTTGAAAAAATCGTCGGATTTTCCCAATTTACAGTTTCACTTTTTTGTTGTTGCAATCTTAAGCAAGTGTTAAAATTGCGCCGTCTTCAAGTGTGTACACAGATTGTAATTTAGGCATAATTATAATAAAGGTTTCTTGAGATGAATGAAACCCAGCAAATTCTGCACAACACAACACAATACGTGTTGACGTCTCTTCCAGGAGCACAAAACAACACAAACAACAACAACAAGTAATTAGAGTCTTTAGTTGGCGGTCTGGAGAGCGGTGGTCCGTCCACGTCCGTGGACATGAGCATCCATCATGGCCGCCGGACGCCTGGCACACGTCGAAGGTGATTCACACGCTGATGGAGGCTGTAATTGTTTCCTGGTTCAAAGGTTGGGGAGATCTGTCTCCATATGCTGGGTGTGAGATCCCGGCCCCTCTGTGAACCAGCAGACACCGGGGCAATTAAAGGTAGTTTAGCATCATGGGCCCCTGGCCATGACTGTCTCTCTCTCTCTCTCTCTCTCTCTCTCTCTCTCTGTTCCCCCCTCCAGGGAAACATATCAGAGGTTCAAGTTTTTCCCACTCGGTTGTAATTTCCTCACATATCTCAAACCTGGGAGAATCCCCGGCCCAGAACACAGATGGAGGCAACGAGAGAGAGATGATGAGGAAGGTAGAGAGAAAGATGATGGAGACGGAGAGAGGGAGAGAGATGATGATGTAGAGGGAGAGTGTGATGAAGAGGAAGGAGAGAGGGAGAGAGATGATGATGGAGACGGTTGGAGGTCCACTCAGGTACAGCGTGGACTGGAGCTCCCATGTCTCCTGTGTTTGAGTTGGAGGCTTTGGGGAGTCCTATGGGAGTTGTTGCGTGTCTCTGGGTGGTGCAGTTGGGTGGTGCCCCTGGGTGGTGCTGGTGGGTGCAGTTGGGTGGTGGGACTGGGTGCTGCTGGGTGGTGCCAGATGGTGCCTGGTGGTGCCTGGTGGTGCTGGTGGGTGGTGCTGGGTGGTGCTGGTGGGTGATGCTGGTGGGTGGTGCTGCTGTAACCTTGATTACCAGTAAAAGAGGGATCAGCTGTGGAGAACCTTGATTGGCTCTCCGGGGGACGATGGATACCTCCGCTCCGCTCTACCATCGATTCAGTCCCTCCTTCCGGACAGCATTCCCAGAGTTTGCAGCGCTCCAAAATCCTATAATTATCCGATGTGGGATCCGGGCCGGGCTAGGCCGGCGCCGGCGCCGGCGTTCCCCGTTGGCTAATGAGTTTCCTGCGGGGTGAGCGAGGCCCGTACAAGCGTCTCGTTCTCCGTCTCGCTCTCTGACACGTGGTCCATGGTTTTAATGAACAGTCGCAGGAATGCGCAGGAATCGGATATCAATGAGCTCAGATTGTTGTTCCGATCCTTTGGTTCTCCACCACAAGCAGGGTGTGTGTGTGTGTGTGTGTGTGTGTGTGTGTGTGTGTGTGTGTGTGTGTGTGTGTGTGTGTGTGTGTGTGTAGGAGTGTGTGAGAGCAGGAGGGTTCATGAGAGGCAGGAGGGTCCTGAGAGGCAGGAGGGCTGAAGACAGGAGGGTCTGAGAGACAGGAGGGTCTGAGAGGCAGGAGGGTCTGAGAGGCAGGAGGTCTGAGACAGGAGGGTCTGAGAGGCAGGAGGGTCTGAGAGGCAGGAGGGTCTGAGACAGGAGGGTCTAAGAGGCAGGAGGGTCTGAGAGGCAGGAGGGTCTGAGAAGGCAGGAGGGTCTGAGAGGCAGGAGGGTCTGAGACAGGAGGGTCTGAGAGGCAGGAGGGTCTGAGAGGCAGGAGGGTCTGAGAGACAGGAGGGTCTGAGAAGCAGGAGTGAGGCCAGCAGCTTACAGACGACTCAGTGAGTCCTCGGCTGTGTTTAGTGATGTGTTCCCTTGTCCTCTCCGCTGACATTCAGAGTTCCTAAATGGAACCATTTTCAGACTCAGAGTCTCCGGCCGTTTTTATCTCTCTGGGCTTTGCTTCCCTCCATCAAAAGCTTCCAATTTCCACACTTTCCTCCTCCTCTTTGTCTCCCCCCCGTCTCCCCCCTCCTCCTCTCCCTCTCCCCCTGTCTCCTGCCCCGCCACCCAGACGCCCCCCCCACTCCCCCACTCTGATCACCCCACTTCCTCTCCGTCCTCTTTGCCTTTTTTGTCTCTTTTTTGTTTTGGAATTCTGTCCGCAGTCGGTCTCCAGAACCGTGACTCCCTCCACCTCACCCCCTACCTCACCCCCACCTCACCCCCCTCCCACCTCCAGCCACCCACCATCACATCACACTTGACCAGAGAAAGAGAGTGTGTCTATGTGTGTGTGTGTGTGTGTGTGTGTGTGTGTGTGTGTGTGTGTGTGTGTGTGTGTGTGTGTGTGTGTGTGTGTGTGTGTGTGTGTGTGTGTGTGTGTGTGTGTGTGCGTGTGTGTTGACGGTAGGGGGGTTGGGGTGGTGGTGGTGGTGGTTGATGGTGGGAGTCTGGGTTCTGCTTGACAGTTCTAGCCCATATTTAACATTCCTGGCTGTGGCTCGCTGCCCGCTGCTGCTGGGTAATTGGGTTTGTGAGCAGATGCACCCCCCACGCCCCCCCCCCTCCCCGAGCCCCCCCCGCCCCCTCCCCGAACCCCCCCCGCCCCCGCTTAAGAAGTCCCTGTCGCCTCTCGTTAGGGTCTGTGTGCCTTTAACAGGCCCGGCTCCAGCAGTGAGATCAGCCAGATCCGGGCCGGGCTCGGGGGGATGGGGGGACCGGACCGGACCGGACTCGACCGGCACCTGACAGATGAGCCGTGACAGGCGGGCGCGGCGGCACCCGGCCTCGGGGCCTCGACCCAGGATCCGCCACTGCGTGACACCGGATGGGACCTGCTGAGCCGCCCGCCAGAGTGAAGACACTTAGGGGGGGGTCAAGTACGGTACAGCCACACTGACATCGATCGAAAATACAGCTGCTACGCACACACACACACACACACACACACACACTCACACACACACCACACACACACACACACACACACACACACAACACACACACACACAGACACAGACACAGACACAGACACACAACACACACACACACACACACACACACACACACACACACACACACACACACACACACACACACACACACACACACACACAGACACACACACACACACACACACACACACACACACACAGACACACACACACACACACACACACACACACACACACACACACACACACACACACACACACAAAAATAAAGTTTAAAACTCTGTGGTCTCCTTGGCTCTGTGTGACTCGTCTCAGACCCTCCTGCCTCTCAGACCGCTCTATGCCTCTCAGACCCTCCTGCCTCTCAGACCCTCCTGTCTCTCAGACCCTCCTGTCTCAGACCCTCCTGCCTCTCAGACCCTCCTGCCTCTCAGACCCTCCTGCCTCTCAGACCCTCCTGTCTCAGACCCTCCTGCCTCTCAGACCCTCCTGCCTCTCAGACCCTCCTGTCTCAGACCCTCCTGCCTCTCAGACCCTCCTGCCTCTTGAAGGAGAGGCAGCAATATATCACTGTGGTACCTGAAGTTAAGAATAGAGCTGTTTTCCAGCATTCATATTTACGAGACGAATAGAACGAGTTTCATAATTGCTAAGTTGTCTGCATAAGTAGCTGGGCAGGCGTGCAATTCTAAGCATGATACAACATCTGAGAACGAACAACAATGCTAAGTGCCATTAATAAATGTTAAGACATATAAACACGCAGGTTAGTGCTAGGGTTATGTAGAGTCCAGGTGAACTCTGAACAGGTGGGTCTTGAGTCTCTTGTTAAGGAGGGGGGTTATGTAGAGTCCAGGTGAACTCTGAACAGGTGGGTCTTGAGTCTCTTGTTAAGGAGGGGGGTTATGTAGAGTCCAGGTGAACTCTGAACAGGTGGGTCTTGAGTCTCTTGCGGAAGCTGGCGAGCGACTCGGCTGTCCTGACATGAGCCGGGAGCTCATTCCACCACTGCGGAGCCAGAACCGTGAAGAGTTGGGACTTGGAAGAGCGATGTTTGGCTGTTTTTAGTGAAGGCGGTACCAGTCGTTTGGCAGAAGTTGCCGAGCGGAGTGCTCGGGCTGGGGCGTAGGGTCTGACTAACGTTTGGAGGTAGGTAGGGGCGGTTCCTATCAGACCCATGCTAGCTGCCTCTCCTTCAAGAGGCAGGAGGGTCTGAGAGGCAGGAGGGTCTGAGAGGCAGGAGGGTCTGAGAGGCAGGAGGGTCTGAGACAGGAGGGTCTGAGAGGCAGGAGGGTCTGAGAGGCAGGAGGGTCTGAGAGGCAGGAGGGTCTGAGACAGGAGGGTCTGAGAGGCAGGAGGGTCTGAGAGGCAGGAGGGTCTGAGACAGGAGGGTCTGAGAGGCAGGAGGGTCTGAGAGGCAGGAGGGTCTGAGAGACAGGAGGGTCTGAGAAGCAGGAGTGAGGCCAGCAGCTTACAGACGACTCAGTGAGTCCTCGGCTGTGTTTAGTGATGTGTTCCCTTGTCCTCTCCGCTGACATTCAGAGTTCCTAAATGGAACCATTTTCAGACTCAGAGTCTCCGGCCGTTTTTATCTCTCTGGGCTTTGCTTCCCTCCATCAAAAGCTTCCAATTTCCACACTTTCCTCCTCCTCTTTGTCTCCCCCCCCGTCTCCCCCCCTCCTCCTCTCCCTCTCCCCCTGTCTCCTGCCCCGCCACCCAGACGCCCCCCCCCACTCCCCCACTCTGATCACCCCACTTCCTCTCCGTCCTCTTTGCCTTTTTTGTCTCTTTTTTGTTTTGGAATTCTGTCCGCAGTCGGTCTCCAGAACCGTGACTCCCTCCACCTCACCCCCTACCTCACCCCCCACCTCACCCCCCTCCCACCTCCAGCCACCCACCATCACATCACACTTGACCAGAGAAAGAGAGTGTGTCTATGTGTGTGTGTGTGTGTGTGTGTGTGTGTGTGTGTGTGTGTGTGGTGTGTGTGTGTGTGTGTGTGTGTGTGTGTGTGTGTGTGTGTGTGTGTGTGTGTGTGTGTGTGTGCGTGTGGTGTGTGTGTGTGTGTGTGTGTGTGTGTGTGTGTGTGTGTGTGTGTGTGTGTGTGTGTGTGTGTGTGTGTGTGTGTGTGTATGTTAGATGTGTGTGTGTGTGTGTGTGTGTGTGGTGTGCTGGTGTAATTGTTGTGAGCAGTGCATCACCCACGCCCCCCCCCCCCCCCCCCCCCCCCCCCCCCCCCCCCCCCCCCCCCCCCGCTATGGCCCTCGCCATCGCCTCTCGTTAGGGTCTGTGTGCCTTTAACAGGCCCGGCTCCAGCAGTGAGATCAGCCAGATCCGGGCCGGGCTCGGGGGGATGGGGGGACCGGACCGGACCGGACTCGACCGGCACCTGACAGATGAGCCGTGACAGGCGGGCGCAGCGGCACCCGGCCTCGGGGCCTCGACCCAGGATCCGCCACTGCGTGACACCGGATGGGACCTGCTGAGCCGCCCGCCAGAGTGAAGACACTTAGGGGGGGGTCAAGTACGGTCAGCCACACTGACATCGATCGAAATACAGCTGCTACGCACACACACACACACACACACACACACACACACACACACACACACACACACACACACACACACACACACACACACACACACACACACACACACACACATACACACACACACACACACACACACACACACACACACACCCCAGACCCTAACACAGAACCCAGACCCTAACACAGAACCCAGACCCTAACACAGAACCCAGACCCTAACACAGAACCCAGACCCTAACACAGAACCCAGACCCTAACACAGAACCCAGACCCTAACACAGAACCCAGACCCTAACACAGAACCCAGACCCTAACACAGAACCCAGACCCTAACACAGAACCCAGACCCTAACCCAAAACCCAGACATAAAACACAGAACCCAGACCCTAACACAGAACCTAACCCAGATGTAGTACTGTGGTGGTGGTTGTGGTGGTAGTACTAATAGAGGAGGTTTGAGTACTCTGCGGTGATAATACTAATACAGTAGAACCTGTGAGTACTCAGTACTCTATGGTGATAGTACTAATGCCTCTTTGTGATTGGCTGGCGTAGAGCACATGCTCATGGGTCTGTGCTGGACACCCGATAACGACACAGGCTGTTGACAAATACATCTTCCAATAGAGTTTCACATCAATCAATACGAAATCAATAGAAAGTGAAGGGAAGGAGCCTTTCTCTAGACGCTCCACCAGGGGGAAGCTCTCAGGGCCTGAGCACATATGGAGACTGAGAGTGTGTACACACATGTGACACACACACACACACACACACACACACACACAGCGGTGGTGTGTGTGTGTGTGTGTGTGTGTCATTGTGTAGCTTCATGTGTGATGGGTGATTTCCTCACCTTGGGTCCTCAGCTTGTGTTCTTCCGAGCGGCGAAAACCATACCGCCAATATTCTGGATGACTCCGCAAAGTCGCCCATTCTGGTCCCCGATAAGAGACCCGTCAGGCCTCGCCGTCAATCTGACACCCCAAGGCCCCCCCAAAGCATTGTGGGGGATGGAGTCCAGGCACGCTGCCGCCTGCCTGCCTGGACAACCTCTTCATCAGCGAGGGGAGACAGCGAGGAGCGAGACCGCCACCTCCCATACGTCACGTGGGTCACCTTGTTTATTTGTCAAGGCCCTGGCTCTGCTCTCTGCTCCCCGGTGCACAAATCATGCCGCCACCGACGTGGGAACCGGAATGCCCCATGACGATACAGGAGCACGGGGGAAAATGACATGCACCAATAAGATATAGCGGGGCCTTGTCTTCAGTCACGCTGTCTGTCTCTCTCGCCCCCCCCCAATAGGTGCTGTCGTGTCACGCGTCTCTTTGTGCGGAGGGGGTGGGGGGGGGGATATAATTGTTTATTGACAGATCAACCCTCAGCGCTGACGTGTAGCTCTATCGTACGACTCCACGCCTAGCGAGTCGAACGTTAAAGAATTGCTCAGTGAAACCTTTCACTTGCCGCGTTGAACAAATCCTGTCTCTTTCTCTTCGCCAGAAGGGTTCAGGTCCGTGAAGCCACTTTGTGTTTGATGCTCATTAGTGGGTCTCGGATTTGTCCTCGGTGCCTGGGTGCCCGTCACCCGCCACTTCTAGGGAGCGTCTAAGCAGGATGTGTTGATGACCTCCATGAGGCCGGGGACGGACGCCAGCCAGGTACCTCCGCACAACACACCTCTGCACACACAAGCATACACACATACAATACATGTACAATGGATTGCATTGATATCTCTTATATCCAAGGCGCTTTACAGTATTGCCTCACATTCATCCATCCATTCATACACAGCGGTGTCAACCATGCAAGGTAACAACCAACACGTCAGGAGCAGTTAGGGTTAGGTGGTGTCTTGCTCAGGGACACCTTGACACTTACCTGGGGGGGGGGAGCCCGGGGATCGAACCAACAACCTTCCTGTTGCCAGACAACAGCTCTTACCTCCTGCACTACTGCCGCCACATGTCATGCACATAATAACAATATTATGTTCACTGTGAGAATATATTTGACCTAAAGATAAGATAATGTGGGGATGTGTTTTAAATATATGTTTTGTGTGTACTTGGCGAAGGGGTGTTTGGCCTGTTTACCAGCGATGTCCTGTGAGCGACCTGTGCGCATGCGCGCTGACTCCGCGGAGTCAATAAATCAGCTGGACACCTTGAACTCGGGGGGGTTTTGAAGTGGAGAGGCGGAGGTGGCAGACATAGCACCAGCCTCTGTGGAGTCAGACGCGGGACCTGAGAGACTACGTTGGGATTCCTACAGCAGCTTTCCCCCAAGCGGAGATACTGGACATTTTTAAATTGCCTCAACGAACCATTACAAGATGAAATAGCAGGTGCTGCAGGCCAAAAAACGATTCACCCACCATCACCTACCACCTCTCACGCCGCTCATCCTTTCCGCTCTAGGTCGGGAGCCCTCCCTTCCACCACCATCCTGGCTCCACCTTCCACGACTCTCCCGGACGGAGAGCCCATGCAGCTGGGGAGCGCCCGCCTGTCACCTGCTGAACGGCTGCGCAGAATACGGTCGGGGGTGTATATCTACTGCGGGGAACCCGGTCACCTTTTGGCCACCTGCCCTGTTCGACCAAAATGCAGGGCTCACCAGTAGCTGTGGGGGTACTGAGCCAAACTACATTCCCCCGTATGCAGTTCAGAGCCACCCTGTGCTGGGACCAGGAGACTCTGCCCCTGGTGGCCCTAGTGGACTCTGGCGCTGACGAAAATGTTATTGACCTCGCTTCCCAAACCGGCCTCGCCACTGAACCACTTGCCACTCCCCTGGATTCCAACGCGCTGGATGGCAGACTTCTGGCCCGGGTCACCCACCAGACCAAACCCCTGCTCCTCATCATCTCTGGAAACCACCGGGAGCTGATCCGGTTCCATCTAATATCCTCACCCCATGCTCCAATCGTCCTCGGTCATCCCTGGCTGAAGCGGCACAACCCCCACCTCGATTGGGCCTCCGGCAAGGTAATTAGCTGGAGCCCATTCTGCCTATCCACATGTCTGCAGTCTGCTCTTTCCCCAACAGAGGGCGTGGCGGCGCCATCAGTGCCCGAGCCCCTGGACCTGTCCTCCAATCCATCGGTCTACCATGACCTGGGGGAGGTCTTCAGCCCTCTCGCTGCCTCCGCATCGCCCCAATGACTGCGCCATAGACCTCCTCCCGGGAGCCACCCTAACATCCAGCTGCCTGTACAACCTGTCACGTTCGGAAAGGGAGACCATGGAGGGCTACATCAAGGACTCCTTGGCTGCTGGCATCATCCGGTCCTCCTCATCCCCGGTTGGTGCTGGATTTGTCACCAAGAAGGACCACTCCCTGCGCCCATGCATCGACTTCCAGGGGCTAAACAATATAACGGTAAAAAACAAATCCCCTCTGCCCCTGATCAACTCCACTTTTGAGCCTCTCCAGAACGCCACAGTATTCTCCAAGCTACCTCAAGAACCTCAGGAACGCCTACCACTTGGTTAAGATTCGGGATGGGACGAGTGGAAGACGGCCTTTAACACTCCTCTGGGGTATTTTGAGAATCTGGTCATGCCTTTTGGCCTCACCAATGCCCCAGCCATCTTCCAGGCTCTCATTAACGACGTGCTCCGGGATTTCCTCAACCGGTCCGTGTTCGTCTACCTGGATGATATCCTAATCTTCTCCCGCAACATCGAGGAGCATGTCCAACATGTCCACCAGGTGCTTCAACGCCTGCTGGAGAACAAACTGTTCGTGAAGGAGGAGAAATGCGAGTTCCACATCAGCTCGGTGGGCTTCCTGGGTTACATCATTGAGAGCGGGCAGGTGAGAGCGGATCCAGGCAAGATCCAGGCAGTGGTTGAGTGGCCTACGCCCATATCCCTGGAGCAACTGCAGCGCTTCCTTGGCTTCGCCAATTTCACCGCTTCATCCTGGACTACAGCCGCATAGCTGTTCCCCTGACTAAACTCACCTCTCCCGTCGTTCCCTTCTCCTGGACCCCCGAGGCAGGTCAGGCCTTCGCCGAGTTGAAGGAGCACTTCCCCTCCGCACCCATCCTCATTCACCCCGACCCTTCTTGCCAGTTCATTATGGAGGTGGATGCCTCAGACACAGGGGTCGGTGCTGTTCTCTCCCAACGCTCCGGCTCAGACCAGAAGCTCCACCCCTGTGCCTTCCTGTCCTGTCGTCTGTCGCCTGCAGAACGCAACTACGACGTGGGAAGTTGTGAGTTGCTGGCGGTGAAGCTAGCCCTGGAGGAGTGGAGACACTGTCTGGAGGGGGCCGAACATCCCTTTGTGGTTTGGACGGACCACAAAAACCTTGCTTACATCCAGTCAGCCAAGCGCCTCAACTCGTGTCAGGCTCATTGGGACCTATTCTTTGGGCGGTTCTGGTTCACCCTAACCTACCGCCCGGGATCCCGCAACGGGAAGCCTGATGCCTTATCCTGCCTGTACGTCTCCCAGGAGGCTCCACCCAACCCAGACACCATCCTCCCATCCTCCTGCGTGATTGCGGCAGTCACCTGGGAGATCGAGACGCTGGTGAGGCAGGCCCAACAGACTCAACCCGACCCAAGTAAAGGCCCTCCTAACCATCTGTTTTCTTCCCGACTCTGTCCGCTTCCAGGTCCTCCCGTGGGGTCACACATTCAGAATTGCATGTCATCCAGGGGTGGGCCGCACTCCTCCGGAGACAATTTTGGTGGCCAGCAATGGAGGCCAACACCTGAGCCTTCGTCGCTGCCTGCACCGTGTGTGCTCGTGGCAAGACTTCCCATCGACCCTCAGCTAGTCTGCTTCTTCCCCTGCCTGTTCCCAGTCGCCCTTGGTTCCACATCGCACTCGACCCTGTTTCCTGCCCAGGAGGAGGAGATTGCGGTGCCGTCGGTCCAGGCTCACCTTCTCATTGCCGTCGGATCTGGAGGGAGACACGCTCCGCTCTCCTTCGCCCCACTGACCGTAGCCGACGCCTGGCGGAGGAGTTCCACCGGGCCCATCCTGACAAACCGGGTGGGTTGCCTGGAGGCTCCTGTTGAGGGGGGGATACTCCACTTCTGAATTTTATACAAGGTCAATGGTCCGGAACAATGCCAGTAAAGTGCATGACATAAATCAACATCCATAACATATACACACACATTCAATAGTACAGTATGGTGGCTTGAACTAGTGGGAGAAATAGCACTGTTTCCCTGTAGCCAATGCCTTGAACCTCGGCACAAAAGGTGTGATTGCCAGGCGGAGGCACTGACCCAAGTGTTCATTTGTCAAACTGCTGCGGTATGAGTTTTTCACAATGTTCATCGTGGAAAATCCAGACTCACAGCAATATGTGGAACCGAACATGGTGAGCAAATGAATGGCCACCTTCTGACGGTGGGGGACATTTGCTGCAGTAGCCATCTTTGTCCAGAATGTCACAGGGTCACAGTCCACTTCCTTCAGAGCAACATTCTCCTGGAGATCTATCAGCTCGGTTTGCAGAGATGAAACATTTGCCCATGGGAAGATGCTCTGTGCCTCTCTTGAGAATTCTTGAACATTCTTCACCAGAAATGGAGATCCAATACAGAGCAGGACTTGCTTACCCAGACTGAAATCATCAAAACACTTTTGAAAAATCCAGCCTCTCCAGGAATGCAACATGAGTGTGATGGTGATTACCATTAGTTTGCTCCAATATAGTTGGAAAGTGGAGATGTGCCTCTGTTATGTCACTCCTGAAGATCTCCAACTTCCTTTGGAAAGAACGTACTGCTGACATAAGGTCACACACTGTGTCACCTTGGCCTTGGAGATTGAGGTTGAGCTCATTTAGATGAGATGTCACATCCACCAAAAAGGCCACACACTCCATCTTTTCATCATCCTGCAGAAAATCAAGGTACTGTTTGGCTTTGGCATTTTTCTGCTCTGACAAATTCATCTGCAGGTCTTTCCTGACGACCCAGGAAAGACCCTTACTCTTTCCCTTACTCAGCCACCTCACATTGTTATGAAGGAGAATGTCATCATAGGCTGCATTGACCTGGTGTGAGTGAGAGAGAGAGAGAGAGAGAGAGAGAGAGAGAGAGAGAGAAAGAGAGAGCGAGAGAGAGAGAGAGAGAGAGAGAATGACACACACAGTGACAGACACACACACACTTTTCTTTACTATGAACTCAAAATAATGTATTTTTTCATTTTTGATTTAGCCAAATGTCAACTACTCACACACAGCAAAATAAGAGTAATTATTTTAACAAAGTAAACCTCAGTCTGTTTAATACAGATGACTGGCCATCATACAATGCAACCAAGAGTAATACACTTACCTGTGTCAGAAATGCACGCAAAAGGCGGTGCTGAAGGGCTGAGGAGGCTCTCAGGTAGTTCACAAGCTTCATAATTGTCTCCATGACATCTGAGTATTCTTTTCCAAGATTGGCACACAGCACTGACTGGTGAATGATGCAGTGGTATGACAGCAGGTCATGGCTGGAGCTCCATCAGTTGCAATGGACACCACAGTCAATTCCCATTTCATTCAGCATCTGCATGATGGCTTCATAAATGTCCTCTCCCCTGGTGTGGCCATGGAGGGTTTTGAGGCCTAATATGTCCTCACAAAATGTTCCCTTTGCCTCACTGTAATACCTGACGAAGACGCATAGCTGGGTGTTGTCAGTGCTGTCAGTTGATTCATCAACAGCCAGTGAAATGCACTCTGCATTTTTGATGTCATCCGTCAGCTGTGTCACCAGGTCTTTATCAAGTAATTCAGTTCTCCTGGTTGTATTGGAGTTTGATAAGGGTATCTGCTTAATTTTCTCAGACATCTCCTGTTTCTCCTTACCCTCCAACAAAGTCTCAGTTACTTCAGTCATGCACTCCTTCACTACTTCTGAATCAGAAAAGGGCTTTTTGTGCTTGCCCAAAACCCAGGGCACTCTGAGTGAGGCTTCATTTGCTCTCTCTTGCATTGTCATAGATCTGACAAACAGTCTGTTTGTGGCTTGATAGGAAGATTTAACTGAGTAAGTTTTTGCTGTCCTCACCTCTGGTGTTCTGGGGATACTGCTGCTCAAAATAGCTGTGCTTCGATTCATAGTGGTGTTTCACATTACCACTCTTTATGATGGCCACGGTTTCTGTGCAAATCAAGCACATTGGTTTGGTGCTGGACTGTGGGAGAATAAATGCATATTTCTCTGTCCATTCTTCTTTGAATTCTCGGTTCTCTTGATCAACTTTCCTTTGCTTTTGGAACTTTGAGAACGACATGCTGCCAGCATTTCACCAATAACGTGTGCAGGTCCCTGACTAACAGTGACAATTATTGTCATAACAATGAATGCTGCCGCTTTCTGATTGGGGGATAAATAACACCCTGCGCCCCCTCCCCCTACCCTACCAATGTTTATGGGAAGCCAATTAAGACTTTGCTTTCCGTTGAAAGTGAAAGATCGAAGGATGGTTAAACGGTTGCGGTCTGCAAATGTCGTCCACGCTCGCGGACAACACAAGTAAAATATATGATGCCACGTTTCATTACTCAACAACGTGTCGACACAAGAAAATATACATACATTTACATTTTAATGGTGAACACGGTCAACATTTGCAGTTCGACTCCGGATCCGGAACCCTTTTGGTCCGGCCAGTTTGCAGAAGCCCTGATCTACAGGATAAAAAGCCCAGCTTTCCACCCACTCATCGCCAGAATGTTGATTCAGCCAGTGTGGATCTCTACCCGTCTCCAGCCCATACAGCGTCCTCTCGCCAGCCCCTCGCCTGCTGCTCGCCTGTCATCATCGAAGCTGCCTTCGCCACACTCAAGCATCGACCTAGTCTCTGGGCTTACATCCGCGCTTGATCCCGCTCTCTGTCGTTCGTAGCCCCCCGCGGCACCCTCGGCTCGGCTCGGCGCCAGCCTTTCTCCTCGACCGGATTTCTTCAAGGTAAAATAAATCGCTAACTTTATAAGATAAGATAGAAATTGATTAATCCCGAAGGAAATTCTTGTGCCAGGTTGCATAGCAATACAGTACAATAGAAATCAACAGAATAATAAAAATAAACTAACAGATTTACAAATGTACAGTCAAAACATAAAAATATATAGGCAAGATAAGATATTCAGACAGCGAAAACAATTTGGCATAATTGAAGTGTAATACAGCTGTGATAATAATAATGGTTCGGGGACGTATTGCACCTGATAGAAAGAATATTAAGAATATTGCACATAATGTTGAAAGGTAATGTAGGAGAGATAATGGACATGACATTAAGAATATTACACATGATGATGAGAGGAGATGAGAGGTAGTATTACAGGTAATATTTAGAGATAACATGATATTAATAATAATAATATAGCACATGATATTGAGAGTATTGTACATGATGTTGGGCAGTAATATTAATATTGCACGTAATAGAGAGTATTGTACAGATATTGCAACATTATCATTGGTTGTGATATTATTATAATATGAGCATATAAACCAAACTAACGTTTTATATAATAACACATTTCGGTCAATGATAATTGTTTTAAAAGTCAGATTTTCTTGCATACTAGCAGCATGCACAAAAGATACAGACAAATGCTTGTGTAAGCGCATACACACACACACACACACACACACACACACACACACACACAGGGACACACTCAACCCTCCACCCGGCCCACAGCCTCGCCGCTGTCCTCCCGGGTCAATATCTCCTCCTCTCGCCCGGAGATATTGATGTTAGCTTAATGGTAGATTAAATGGCCTCCTCCTCCTGCGGGAGCTGGGCTACCGCGCGTGGCGCACCCTAGAGGTGCTCTGAGCTCCGTCTTCTAGCAGCGTGGAGGAACGGGATGAGCTCACAGACGTAGTATGAGGAACCATTGATTTTCCCGCTCCTGCGAACAAGAGCGTATTGGATGGCCTTCGATCACCTCCTGATATTGCTCAGCGACGGTTGTGGTTGGCGTGGTGGTGGAGGGACCGGTGGTGGTGCCGGTGGTGGCGGAGGTGGTGGCGGTGGTGGCGGTGGAGGCGGTGGCGGTGGTGGTGGTGGAGGCGGTAGCGGTGGTGGTGGTAGTGGCGGTGGAGGTGGTGGAGGTGATGGTGGTGGTGGCGGTGGTAGAGCGCAGCCCTCCAGCCCGGTTCTGCTAGGCGGGGAAGAGCACTTCATACTAAGAGGCTCTCAACAGACACTTCCTCACGTCGTCCAAGTGTAGCCTTACCAATTCAGTGTTCTGTGTTCTGAGTGTGTGTGTGTTCTGAGTGTGTGTGTGTGTGTCCTGAGTGTGTGTCTGTGAGTGTGTGAAGACACCAGGTGTCTTTAAGTATTACTGATGGGCTTTTAAACCTCTCGGAGGTCCTCTTTAAGACCATCAAGCAGTATATTGTGGGCAATGCATGCTCAGGCAAATTACACTGCTGTGTATAAGTGTGTGTGTGTGGGTGTGTGTACACTGTATAGCACAGATTGTTAAGTGCTTGCACGTTGGCATTTAAGGCTTTCATGTGGTGCTTGAGTGTGTGTGACAAGTGTGTGTCTGTGGGTGTGTGTGTGTGTGTGTGTGTGTCTGCGCGGCTGTCCTATGATACTAAAACATTTCTGTAGAGGACCTGTTTGCGTGTGATATCACGCACAATGTATGTGCAGGTGTGTGTGTGTGTGTGTGTGCGTGTGTGTGTGTGTGTGTACGGCCGTGTGCACAGTACACCCCATATGTTCGGAGCACACACATTAATCCGCCGTTTATTTTTTCTTCGGAAATATATTGCGAGATAATTAACAGTTAACCAAGTGCATCTAAACGCATTTGTAGACATCGAGGCAATTGAGCCGAAATTAAATGTTGTAGCGTGTAGCGCCGGAGCAGCCAGCTGTCTGTTTGCAGGAAGCTCACGGTGACGGCTCCTGTTCCCCCGGGGGGGGCGGCCGCCCGCCCGCCGTGTCAGCCCACCAGTCGTCGGCTAACTCTGCCCTTGAGGTGTGTGCTTACGTTTTCGTGCGATCGCCGCAGATCCGTGCGACGCGCGGCAGGCGAGATTGAGAGGTGCGTGCGGGGTTGTTTGTTGTTGACGCCTGACGCATGTCATCAGCCGCATGCGCCTCGCAGTGGTTCGGGCCGTCTGTGATGTTGCCAGATGCTTGGAGACAAACAGGACAAAGACCAGTAGCCCCGGAGTCTCCCCCCAGAGCAACCAGAGCAACAATAAGCCCGAGTCGGCTGTCAGCTCCCTCTGTCAGAGAGAGAGCGGTGCCGCCATTAGCTGCAATCAGACCTCGGTGAATAGATCTGCAGACATACACGCTCTGCTAAGCGCCATATGTGCGCATTTTGCTGCCTTGTATACGCCAATGCACACACACACACACACACACACACACACACACACACACACACACACACACAGACACACACACACCACACACACACACACAAAATGATTGCACTCAGGCATGCACATACAGTATATTATTTGTATTTTTTGAGAGACATACACACACACACACACACACACACACAACACACACACACACACACACACCCTTGGAGTGCTCACCCCTCATTAAGCAGAGCTGTACAGAAGGTTCGCTCCATGCTGAGACTGTGGGGGAGGATTCTGAGTACATCTCCAAATGCTAATGAGAGGATGTGTGGCTTAACAAACTGCTTTGTGTGTGTGTGTGTGTGTGTATGTGTGTGTGTGTGTGTGTGTGTGTGTGTGTGTGTGTGTGTGTGCATGCGTTCAAGCGGGCGTGCGTGTGTGTGTGTGTTTTGGTACACATGTGTGCATGTGTACCCTTGAATGCATGTGAGTGTGTGTGTGTGTGTGTTCATGTGTGTGCGTATACACATAAATGTGAGTGTGTGTGAGTGTGTGTGTGTGTGTGTGTGCGCACATGCGAATGTATACAGTACAAGGAGTGCCACAAAGCAAGTTTATTTTACAATATTATTAGCCCAGTACAGCCTCATCACCCTTGACAAACTTAACATCCCCTGCCTCTTTCCATTCTGCTTATCACCATTTAACAACCAAAATCTACAAAGCAAAAATACCGATCCCCCGCTCTCTCTCTCCTCTCTCCCTCTTCTCTCTCTCTCCCTCTCTCCCCCTCTCCTCCTCTCTCTCGTCTCTGTGCTCTCTTTTCTCTTTCTCTCCACGACCCTTCCAACCCGTACTCTCTTCATTAGTTCCTTCATTTTCTGTCCACCTTATTTCTCTTTTCATTCATTCCCCTCCACTTCCTTGTCGTGTATTGATGCTACATCACTTCCACCTCCCTCCCTCCCTCCATCCCTCCTCCCCCCCCTCTCACCCTCTCTCTCTCTTCCACCTGCCTTTCCTTCACCACCGTTTTATTCAGTAAGGAGTTCATATATTTCTCGCTGTCTGTACTGTGGCTGTGGGTGGTTCCGTGGACTACACAATAACCTTTCTCTGCTGCTGCTGCTGCCTCAGATTGCTGCGTATGGCAGCTCAGACAAACTATAAAACCCTGATCGATATGAGACCTAGAGCGGTACAGAACACACCATGCTCGCTGAGGGGGGTGTTTTTTCTGCTAATGTTGCCTCGAGGGCCCTGGCGTCCCACTATGTATACAGTATATATATATATATATATATATATATATAGTGTATTGACTTGTTTACTTACAATAGTTTGTGTTGGCGGTGCCTGCTACAGGTACAGGTACAAGGTCAGAGCTGTTCCGTGTCTGGACTCGTCTGGAGAGTCTGACGTTGTGATTGACAGCGAGCAGGGCTCCTGACAGCTTGATTGGCCCGCTGTGCTCTGGGATTAACTCACCAGCCTGCCTGACAGGCTTTTACAATCAAAGCCAGCGGTCTGTTTGGCTCTGGGATTGACTTCCCGGCCTGATGTGCTAATAGAGAGCTTGCATCCCAAGGTCGAGACGTGTGCCAAGGACACGTGGGGCTTCTGCTCATGCCGATGCTCCCGGAGGCTGCGTGAGGGAACTCAGTACACGGTACTCGGTAGTGAAGATACTGCTGAGGTGCAGCCAGGTAACCGAGACAAAGGAGTTATTTATCTCCATCTTCCGATGCTCTCAGCTCCGATTGTCCTCCTGGATTCGTCTCTGTATTTTTACTCACTGCTGGGAAACATGAATAGTGTTCACGTCATCCTGGCTGTCCTAAGATCCCCATCACACACATGACACACGTCCGCACACGTACGCTCACGCACACACACAAGCAATCTCTTCATTAGAGGGCTGCAGGGGTCACCTTTGCATTCTGCACCCCCCCCTCTGTGTCTTTCCACACGCATTAACGACCCTTCACTGTTTCCTTCCACTCTGTCCAATTACAGTCGAGGAGTTTGATTACAAAGTGTTTGCGACCTCAGACACTCTGCTGTGTTTTGAATGCGGGAGGGAGGAGAGGAACATATTGATGGAGAAATTACTGAGAATGAAAAGATAAGCAGGTGGAGGAACAGGTGGAGGAGGAGGAGATGGTAGTGCAGGTGGACAGAAGACACCCGGTCTCAGGAACCAGTCTGACCAGACTGGTGGGGGCACAAGTGTTCTAAAAAGGTCAATTTTCTGGATATCACAGAGACAGATATGCCATCTCATCTGTTTTAATGTTCAAAGAAAATGGCCGCATATAGCTCCATTTGCTTGAAACAACGTCGTCAGACCCCGCAGACTGAAGGAGAGACGCAGCTGACAGAACGACCCTCATAGTCCCAGTCCTTCTGCCGTGGTCTCCCACAAGTCCAGCCTGACGCCACTCTGGATGCTCTACCTTCTGTAGAGGAGAGATATGTTGCAGGACAGGGATTGCAGGGAGGTACAGCTCCAGGAATAGATCTGCCTGGTCTGCCTGCTGGTTTGTATTAAGTCTTCTGGACGGTGATCGGGGCGGATGTTCTCACTGTACTAAGGGACCGTCTGGCTGGAGGGCGGCTTCCAGTGAGTATCAGGAGGGCAGTGATAACACTGCCTCCTATAAAGGGAAATTGGCAGTAAATGGATTGCATTTTATATAGCGCTTTTATCCAAAGCGCTTTACAGTTGCCTCACATTCACCCATTCATACACCGACGGCAGTGCCAACCATGCAAGGTAACAACCAACATGTCTGGAGCAGTTAGGGTTAGGTGTCTTGCTCAGGGACACCACGACACTTAGCTAGGTGGCAGTAGATGAAAAACTGGATGTTGGTCTCTTGTGCTGTACGGATTATGAAAACTGCATTTCAAAAGGTTTGGCGACCCAAGGTGATGGACGAGGTTATCCACATCGATCAAAACTGTGGTGTAACTGGAAGGTTGATCACTGGCACTGTGCTGTAGCTATTTTAGAAGTCACTGGAACAGAGACCTGTCTTATTTCTTATTAATTCTGGTCTTATAATTTGTGGCCAACACTCCAAGAATTTGGTTTCACCTCAGGTACAGAACCCCGATACTCAGGTATCTAGTATCTGAACAGAGACATTGAGAGCGTGCTTGCTTAGAAGGATGGTGGTTGGAGTGCCAACTTTAAGGTGATCTTTTATTCTCTGGCAATACAACTCTTTTATAGGATATTAAAGTATCAGTTTGGTATATCTATACTGGGGCCAAGATTCAAGACAATGGATGCAATGCAATGCAATGCATCATTTTAATCATCGACATATGCAGATGATGTCATTTGTTTTGTCAAACAACAAGAAGGCATGGATGCTTTTTTAACAAAAAAGTGAGTAAAAATTAAAATTAAATTTTATCTCCTCAGCAAGAGTCGAGTCAGAACAGAGGGAGTTTTAATTGGGGAGAGGTTAGCTAGCTAGATTGTTTTAGCGGGAGGGGTGACATGGAGTTCAGGGGCCAGTGTATTCACACACTGCTAGTTACAGGGCTAACAGATCTTATCTGGAGACCCCTGGTTATAATCTGTTCTTAGACCTTTTGGTGATTTGGATTTGGTGTTTTTAATGGCTTTTAACTTCAGAGATCTCAAGAGTCCCAGATTTTTATCATGGCCTTTTTACAGTTTTTTGGATTCAAATTCAGCAACATTTTCAAACACAAAAGTCAACTATAACTGTATGATTGGCCGAGCAAAGATGCCAATCTCCCTAAGCCCCAAAAGAGAAGTGAGAGAACATTCTCAGAGTATTGATGTTGTGGTTTAGGATGAAAAGGCAGATTTCAGTGACTATAAGGAAATTAAGTACAGATGGATTCATACACATCTGGTGCTGCAGAGGAGCGCTGTGCTCTGTGTGTGGTGATATAGTATATATATATATATATATATATATATATATATGAAGGCTGATATATGAAAAGCTTTCAATCTCCCTCTGTCTCTCTCTCTCACTCTCTCTGTCTCTGTCTCTGTCTCTCTCTGTCACTCTCTCTCTATCTCTCTGTCTCTCTCTCCCTCTCTGTCTCTCTCTCTCTTTCTTGTCGCCTCTCTCCTTCTGTCTCTGTGCTCATGTCTCTCCCTCTCTACTCTTTGTCTCTCTCTTCTCTTTCTTGTCTCTGTCTCTTTCGTACGCGGAGGACAACTGGAATATTGAGCTAGCGTTGGCGCTCTCCTACTGTTCCCTGCGGGAAAAGTGTCCACGGCCTGTCCCCCTGATGGATCAGATTGTTCCGAGGCGAAATCCCCCAACGCGGAGCTTCGAGGCCGATAGAAGCCTGAC
>PIJE02002674.1:56374-60756 GCA_002895965.2 Coryphaenoides rupestris
GCTGTGTTATTTTTAAAAGATGGATCATCTTGTTGATCCTTGTTGATACTAGTAAAATATTGATCAAAATGAGTTTTCCCAGCTAATTCCAAGATATCTTTTATCTTGAAGTGTAGCAAGGAGACTTAACCTTGTGTGTGTGTGTGTGTGTGTGTGTGTGTGTGTGTGTGGTTATGGGTGTCAAGGCATGTGTCAGTGATTGTGTTTCGCTGTCCATGGTGAGGAGACAAATGCAAGGAAGTCAAAGTTGGAAAGCCACCCTTGTGACATCACCGTGTCCTGTTGCTATGGCGACAACCCCTGCTTCAGGCACACAAACCCGTCCCAACCAACCGACCCACTATTTCCATCTCAAATGCCCCTCCGTAAAAAATAAAACAAGTCGCAGTTTTTTTCGTTCATGAGATGAAAGCGTTGAGATGAAAAATCCGGGACAAGCCACAGTGGTGCGACAAAAAAAAGCTCTCCTCAAAACTATTCCTGGAACGGGAAATGCGATTTTTTAAATTCTGTTCCAGAGTAGTAGTTGTGTTTGTATGTTTTGGAGTGGACCAGCTCGTCCCCGCGCCACCGTGGCTCTCTGGTCCTCTAGTCCTCCTCCGAGCGGCTGCTGGTGTCTCAGCCCAGCGTGGAGCTCAGAGAACCGTTCTACTCACGACGAGAGCGTCCAACGCGTGGAAGATATAGAACGCTGCCGGGAGGAAGAAGAGGAAGAAGAGTCAGGCCGTATGGCAGACAAGAACGAGGGAGAGCCAACTAAACTGATGGCGCTCGTCAATCACTCTGTGTTCCCTCTGAGTAATTAAAAATTATGCTAATTAAATAAGGAGCAGACATTGACAGCTCATGGGTTATTTTAGCTTCATTGCATCCTGAGGGCAGACGTTAGTCTCCTGTCCCTCCTGCTCGCTAACCCTCACGTAAGCTTTGCGTGACGGTAACCACCAGCCTCACGGACATTACCGACCTCCGACCTCCGACCCCTGCGGAACTGTACACTTCCTGCTGGGATCCCAGGTGACCTAGTTGTTTCATGGTGAAACCACTTGGTATCTTTGTCTCTTTTGAGTTTTATGATGAGAACAACGATCTAAATAATGGCTCTGGTGAGTAAGTGTGTGTGTGTGTGTGTGAGTGAGAGTGTGTAGGGGGAACGGGGACGGGGGCGGGTCAGGGGGGGTCTCGGGCCTGCGGTGGCCCAGGTCCTGTGCCCGGTCTGAAGCCCCATCTCGTGGCCCAGTTCTCGGGTCCTGGGCAGTGCGGTCCCGGAGCTGAGCTGCCTGATGCGACATCTCGTTACGTTAATAATGCAGAGCAGGTGCCCAGTGAGGGGGCCGGACGTCCAGGCAACCGAAGATGACAAGACGCAGCGATGGGGAAGGAAATGTTTAGATGTGTGTGTGTGTGTGTGTGTGCATGTGTGTATAGTGTACATGCACACACACACGTACAGTATATACAGTATCTCCCCATGCCTACATGTGACATGCGGGGGCGTGGCTGCCATGCGCTGGGCGGGGCGGCGGCCGGGACAGCGACTCCCAGCGCGGCGCTCCTGCTGGAATCGCGGTTCAGATGCGCTGGCACGGTTCACATCCCCGTGACCCAGTTTTCCCGGGCCTCATCCACGCATCCCCCATGATCCCTGGGGGGGAGCGGCCGAGAGTGTGGAGTGCTCTTCCTCTTCCTCCTCCTCCTCCTCGGTGAAGGAGGCGGCGTTGTCCGCGTACGAGGAGGACCACCGAGCGAGGCTCTTAAACACACATCAGCTGAATCAGGGCCTGCCTCGGAGAGTGGCTATAATCATTTTACTCCTGAACCGCCGTCTTCATTTATTTATTCTTTACTCTCCCCTTCAATCCATCTTATTCCTCTCGCTCCACGCTGGCGAGTGGTTACGTGGCTTTTATACTGTGGCCATTTAAATCATTACATTTCCCACCGTGATTCCCCCAGAATGTAATTGGCCCAATCAAGTGGATTAAAAGGCTCGGGAGCGATGGAGGAGAGAGAGGAGAGGGAGGAGAGGAGGCTGGAGGGAGCAAGGGAGGGAGGGAAGAGGAATATTTGGGGCTTTTAGACACCACTAAGGTAAACGAGAGATCAGCAATTGTAAAAGGTAATGGGATTGGGACATTAGTTATTGAATGAGAGCGAGGCTCTGATTGCTCTGCTGTGTGGAGACGCTAGAATGGTTTCTGTATTAGCATCTCCAGCTGAGAGCCACTTGTATTCGACCCCCTTGAATGAATCCTACTTCTAGTTTCCGGTCGTTTTCCTCCAGTTTGTGACGCATCGCAGCTCCGCTTCCATCTCCCCGTCTTGCCTGCGAGTCTCTCCGTTGTCGCGTTGTTCCACGTAGAACCAAGTAGAGCTGGTTCCATTGTAGTCGCTGTTAGCTAAACCCTGTTTCTCCGTCTATCTCCTCTTACCAACGCCACCAGAGCCGTGGTGGTCCCAGTTACCCCCCCACCCTCCCCTGGTGCTGGCAAGCCTAGTGTAGCCCCATGTAGCCGCTAGCGCTGCTGGCTAGGAGACGGGGGCCCAGCAGGACCCGCCCTGAATTCTTGGCTGCCCCCCTGGACGGGGCACCATACGGTGGGGGGGGGACCGGGAGGCTGCCGGGCATCCAGGAGGCTCCCGACCACACCGGAACTAAAGCCCAACCGAGCGGCCGAGACCCGAGCGAGCGTGACCCCGTTCTGAGGAAGTGCTTCTGCTGAGACAGGAAGTGGATGTGAGATAAAGGGTTGAGGCACTCAGCACGCATCAGCAGCAAGCACTCTGCTTACTGGTCATGTAGAAATTAACAATTAAGATCGTCTTCATTTGACTGTTGCATTTAAACATTTTGACATGTATGTTCATGTTTCTGCTTTAGTGCACGCACAGACACACACACACACACACACACACACACACACACACACACAAACGGCATGTCCTACTTTGCTTGTGTTTGCGCATGATGGATTACAGGAGCTGTCGTGTCAGAGTGGGTGAGGAGGAGGGGATGAGGAGCAGATGAGGAGGCGGTGAGGAGGGGTTGAGGCGGTGAGGAGGAAGTGAGGAGGGAGTGAGGAGCAGGTGGGGAGGGGGTTTGGAGGTGGTGAGGAGGGGGTGAGGAGGGGTTGAGGAGCAGGTGAGGAGGGGGTGAGGAGGGGTTGAGGAGCAGGTGAGGAGCGGGTGAGGAGTGGGTGAGGAGGGAGTGAGGAGGGAGTGAGGAGGGGTGAGGAGGAGGGGGTGGGGGTCGTTGCAAGAACGAATCACTTGCTGGCAATTAGTGATGTAATTGATGTAATCAGAGAAGACGGTTAATAAAGTAACATGTGAGGAAGACTCACATGATTGCACAGGAGAATAATGAATTAAAGATGCAGGTCAGTGCTGGTGACACGCCACCAATAAATATGGGCCATTAATAGATTAATATGTGAATCAATCATTTATTTATTATTTAGACAGTCATACATAATGCGTTGCCATGTGGTGATGATTTGTACAAAACTCAACAGACCCGTCGAGGGAACGGGGGATGAATGAATGAATAAATGGAAGAATGGACGGATGGTTAAATGACCCAGATGGATGTATACATAATGTATGGACCGGCATCTCAGCTATCTGGGGCTCAACTAGTAACAAACTAACTGTGCAGAACCAGAATATAGGTCAACGCCTGTGTTTTAAATTAGCCATTTATTCCGTTTGTCATGAATCTACAACTACAAACATTTTGTTGACCAAATCTATATATACAAGTATACAGGGAGATATAGGTATCAAGTACAAATATCTTTAACTGGCTTATTCTGGCCTCTGATTGGCTTTGTCTGATTGTGACGACGCCCCCTTTAATACGAGCTACTGGTACAGACCTGGTCTAGTCTGTCCGTCACCTGCGAGGTGCAAACCACTGGTTTCCAATTCCAAGTTAAGTAACCGAACTCCAAGTAGCCAAGTCCACGTTCCTCCGTCGAGTGCACTTAACTGAACTGACCAATCAGCACGCAACAATAGACGTGATTTGTGAAGTGTGGAGCCACAGCATTCCACAGACGACTTAATAATGGGTTTGTCCCGGGCAGCGGGTATCAGATATCGTGGGTCATCTCGGTCCATCTGGAGAAACTCCTGCCTTATTGAGGCTCGATGTGTTGAGTCTCGGAAGACCGACGTGAAGGCCGGGGAGGAAATTGGGGCCATTTACCCGCCCGCCACGCTCTGATGCGGATCAGCTCCGCGTCTCCTCTGCAAAATGTTGTTGTTTTTTTCCTCTCAGCCACAAATAATTCCCCCCAAAAAATGTCTGCCTCGGCATCTTCCATCATCTGAGGACTGCCATCGACGACACCCGGGCGGTCCCAGCGTGCAATACCCCC
>PIJE02002675.1:0-33915 GCA_002895965.2 Coryphaenoides rupestris
CATCCAACAATGAGTTGAACAAAGGTGAGATACCATCAATTGCCTCTTGGCGTAACCTGTACTGGGGTTGCCTTTTCCTGTAAGCTGATTTTGGGAGTCACCTGCGGCCCACGTCATATTTATTCCTAGTCCACAGGTTGGACGGGACCTCAGCCAATCGTGGTCCTCCAACGTCATCTGTGGAAGTATAAACTCCTCCCTGCTGTCGCCCATTGGGTGTATTGTCACTCTGGGCCATCTGCTCTCCAATCACATGTGTCCCCCCCCTGACACCCATGACCCCAGTTCGGACCATGTCATGTTGGGGGTTTTTGCCAGGGACCCACGTGGTTCTGCTCCAGCAACCCCATAAAATCTTTCACCTTCCTCACGGGAGGACACTTTTAACATGCTACATTTCTCATTCCAAAGCAAACTTCCCCCTTTAACATTGGCGTTGTATTCGCCCCATTAAACCATAATTCTTCAAATTCTGGTAACCGCCCCTCATACGATATCCTGGCAGTACTATGCAAATCATTTGTGGGTATATATTGTACATCTGCCTGACCCTGCATGCAGTGATGTGCATCTGTTATCAGTATGTCAGCTGTATCCTCTGATCTCTCTGTCAACAAGTCCCACGTGTAAGAATACTCTGGCGCGCGTATCATACCCGAGTGTACTTGGATCGTCGGGCTTGCATCGGAGGTGATCTTGAGGCCTGTCGGTGCAAATAACACTCAGTCCTAAGCGACACATTATATCTTATCCCTATTTTCCCTTTTGTTTGTGGTGTGTGTGGTGTGTGTGTGTGTCAGTGCTCATTCGACCTTCTTGGACCGGACCAGCTCCCCCACTCCGTCCATGCAAATGCATCCGTCCACCTCCGCCCCTCTGGTTATTCAGCTCCACAGCAGCTCTCGGGGTTCCCAAGTCCTCGACCTTCGCTGAGTGTCCCGCTTTTGATTTTGGTATTGGCGGGTAGGCGCAGGGTTTGTCAGCGCTTCTAGTTGGCCGAATTGAAGCTTTGTAGCTCCCGCTTCTCTCCTCTGTCCGTTCTTGTTCATCTGTTTCTCTCTAAGATCTCCTGCGTGGCTGGCGTGACTCACTATCATAGCAAGTCTGGCGGTACGCCTGCCAATACAATGTCTCTTTACAACCACCGATAAACTTTCAAACCACGCATCCAGAGCGTTGCGATGGCGCCTCGTACGGAGTCTGGTCTCTTGCAGGCCTGTCGCCCTGCATGCGACCCCATCGCAAGCCTAGTCGGCTCACACAGACTTGACCCACTTCTGTGATGGATAGTTATATAGCGATTTCCCCCCCCCCCACAATGGACGGGTCCGGCAGACATTTGGATGCTGGGCTGCCGTCCTGCGGGTTCAGAACTTGAATCATGGGGAACTGTCCATCCTTCCCGTCTTTGACTTTTGTGTCCATCTGAGCCCTCGATCGACCCGCGGCTGCTGCTGCTGCTGGTGCTGGTGCTGCTGGCAGAGGCGGCGGCGGACAGCGGAGCATTCGCCGGCGTGGGGCAGTCTCGGTCCAAGTCCAGATCTGTAGTACGGGTGACAGACCGATTAAAGTTCCCTACACTCTCTACACTCGCTTGTCCCTTATCAGAATTTTTTTTCCCAACTCACCTTCTCTTCCCACAAATGAAATGCATACCAACACGTTTTCACACTTTTCTTTTTCTTTTCCGACTCCAATAACACATCCTCTAATTCCTTCAATTTCTCCAAACATAAACTCCCCATTTCTGGAAAACCCTTTTTCCTCCAATATTGTAAACCCTTCTAGTGCCATTTCACCATGTTTCTCCAATATTACCTCGGCTGCCTACCCTGGAAATCCAGAGTTCTCGCGAGAGCACAATTAGAATTTGCTCAGCAAGTACTCTGGTAACGAGTAACATGCTCATTAGCTATTCCTGTTGTTCCGAACATAAACCAATCACATCGGTGTATCTGATATAGGCGGGCCAGAGGTGGGCTAAACAGATGACGTCAGCGCTGCGACGGAATCAGTCCGGAAGTAAACATTGCAAGATGGCTATCGAAAATGTTGACTGAGTATCTGTACAAACTAGGGATGCACCGATACCACTTTTTTTCAGACCGAGTACTTGCCGATAGCAAATACCGATACGAGTACTTCATAAAACCATTACAGTTCTAATGACTTTGAAAACATGTAATTTTTTGTCTGGGGGGGGGTGCTCTGTTAATTCGCGGTTCTGATGGGGGGGGGTGCTCCGTTAATTTGCGGTTCTGATGGGGGGGGGTGCTCTGTTAATTTGCGGTTCTGATGGGGTGCTCCGTTAATTCGCGGTTCTGATGGGGGGGGGGGTGCTCTGTTAATTCGCGGTTCTGATGGGGGGGTGCTCCGTTAATTTGCGGTTCTGATGGGGGGGGGGGTGCTCCGTTAATTCGCGGTTCTGATGGGGGGGGGGTGCTCCCATGTCCCCAGCGTCCCCACTAAATTCTACGCCCATGCTCGGTACCATGCGCAGTTGATATTAAACATCCATAAACGACAACTCGGTTGCATCTCTTTATTTCAATATTCCTTGGCTAAGAATATTACAAGGTTAACGTTGCGTTGCCAAAGTGGTATCTCCGTGGTATTTCCATTAGGCTACATTTACGTCTCTCTGTCAAACTATTCTCCAAAACAAACTCGTTTCCGTCCTCTGGATACGTCACCCCGTGTATTCTTCTGATTGGTCGTAGTGTTATCCAATTGCGTGCAGTGATATTTTCAAACGCATTCTTGGTGCCGCCCCTCGAGTTGGGCCATTTTCATTGCTCATTACCAGACCTACAGCGTTCTAGATGTGGGTCTGGATTTCCAGGCTATCGGCTGCCCCAGTTACTCCCGAATTCCTATTTCCCATTTTAGATCCGGGCACCCTACTAATTATTATTATTATCATTAATAATTGTTATTATTATTATTATTATACCCCTGCTATTATAATTACTTTCCTTCTTTGAGCGCTTTTATCTTTGCTATATATTAGTTATCTTCTATTAGTTATCAAGGCCTCGCAGTACCTCAATCCCGGTACGGTTCACTTAGTTCCATTCTCATCTTGGATCCCGCTCGCTTTACCGTACTGTTACCTCGATCCTAGTAACCTACGGGATACCCTATCTTTATTCGATTAATGTTTCCAAAACTATTAATAAACCCGTCGGTCCTTTCGCGAATATAGCGAGTCTTCGTACCTTGTACTTGTCCGGCCCTGGTCAGCCTTTTCCCACAAACTATTTTCCTAAAAATAGCGCCTCTTAATTTGCACAAGTATTGATCTCATTCGCCGTGTTCTTTTTCCTTCAGGATTTCTTATTGAGATGCCCTCAGTCCATCTCCCAGGCGCCCTCGTCTCACTCCAGTATGCTGGTTACAGTCACTGGCAGGAGGTAGAGCTCCGGAGACTCAAGTCACCGGCCGTGCACGGTTCACCTGGGAGACTAGGCTGAAAAGACTCCAAATTGTCGTGGCAATTCTCCGATAAAATAATTGCGTCCAAGGCGAATGAGTCTAAACAGACAAAATACTTGTAGGAATTAAGAGTATTTAATGGATGCATCCACCAGACTCCTCTCCAGCAGAGTGAGTAACAAACAGATCTTCACATGTCCCTTTTAAACACACTTTACACCCCAGAGGGTTCCTGGGACAGCAATAAAACCTCCTCCCCTTGCCCTCCGAATACCCAGTTCACATGGGGTGGTGTTTCCTGCCCAAGGAATCTCTGTCCCCTGTTTAAACATTGTATGGTTCACTTAACCTCTTCCCCAGCTGCTTATCTGCATGACCTGTCCAGGAAGGAGTCATTCATTTATGACTGGTGGAGGAAGGGGTCTCCCTCCTGCCATATAGTTTACCAGGATTGCCTGTCGTAAAGACAATCTACTTTAGAAACCTAATACCAACAGGAAGAAAGGCCTGATATGCAATTTCCCATTACACTGGACCCAAAATGGCCGCACTGACTCCATGCTGGGGGTTACAGTAATACTGTCAAATCAGCTTGTACAATATCTCTGCAGTTCAGTAGGCACTAATACTGCCAGGCTTGGGGGTTTCCATTCCCTGTGTATCTCAGTAGGTAGAGCAAGGCACTAACACTGCCAGGGTTAGGGGTTCTATTCCCTGTGGATCCCAAACGTGACACAAAGCTCCGATTCTTCCAATGGGTTTCAGCTGTACAATCACAGGGGGGAGAGCCGAGTGCTATTTAAGGCTCTCTGAGATGTATTGCGCAAACCAGGCTCCTATGGAAAAGAAAACTTCTGGACAGGACAGGTTCTGTGTGAGAGAGACTGGGTGTAGTACCACGTTGTTGCCAGTGGGGGTGCTGTGACGTGAGCTATAGTACTGGTGTTTGGACACTGGGGGCACTGGTGTACTAGGGGTCGACCGATATGGTTTTTTTCTGGGCCGATACCTATTATTAGTAATTAGGGGTTGATAATCGGCCGACAATTGGATCTGATATTAATAATTTTTCCTGTTATTGGAATCGTTATTTTGTATGATCTGATGGCAGATTAAATTACAAAAAATTAACGGGGTTAAAAAAAAGCCAATCTGTCGCTCCGTCTTATCCCATCTCTCTCCCTTATCCGCCCATGTATACTATAAATGGGCGTGTCGAGCCAAAACACTGCAGACCGATTGGCTTTTGTCGCGTTATTTTGGCTGCGCCGCCAATCGTAGCGAATGGGCGTGTCGAGACAAACACTGCAGACTGATTGGCGACCTCTTTACCACGTGTCTCCCACAAATACAGAGTACAGATCGGCTATTTTGTACCCGTGATGTATAGCCAATCAATAATGCTGCCGGCGGGACATTGAGCCACAGAGAGGCGACTGCATCAGAGCCGCCTGCAAGGAGTGCATTTTATTTTTTTTCATTTAATCGGCAATCAGATCATACAAAATAACGATTCCAATAATCATAAAAATGATGAATATCGGATCCGATTATCGACCCCTATGGTGTACTGCATGTCTGCGCAGTGAGCTCATGTGCCATCCAGGGGGATTTCCTCATCTAGGTGTGGCAAGAGGGAGACCATGCAGAGTACCTCGCTCGCCCTTTAAGCATTTGGTGTCCTCTGTACGTGCGTTTGCTAGTAGTAACTCTACACAAGCAACTAAAGTCTGTCTATTTTCTAGAGTCTACAATCAAAACATTCCTAACAGAGCATGGTTCTCTAGACGTGGGCATGTTAACTATAGAAAGAATAATACACTTTTCAAACATTTGATTGTTTTGTAATGTTATGTAATCACAAATACACACAAAAAAGTCACTAAACTCAATTGTACACACATTTTCAACGTTCACTTATCTTTTCAATGTTTTAAAAACATTGATGTCTGCCTTGCTTTGCCCTGCCTTGCAAAAAAATTGCTAAACAATGTCTTATTCAAGACATCGGAATTAAGCCCCTGGTCTGCTGCAAACTAAGCACCCATCTGCTGGAATAACTGGCATTTCAGACTGGGTCAGGAAGGTGCTTGGCTGGCTCTGTCGGGGGCTGATCAACAGGCTGGGTGAGCGACATGCCTCCCCCAGAGCTGTCTCTCAAAGCCCACTGTGTACACAGGAGATTAACCCATACCCAAAACCTCTTGGTGTTAGCATTAGCATACCTACACTCACTACAGAGGGTGGTGCGGACGGCCCAGTACATCGTTGGAGGTGAGCTTCCCTCCCTCCTGGATATATACACCAGGCGGGCGGGCATGGCGGGGGGGTAGGCGCCCATGCTGGGAGGCCGACCAATGGGGCCCTGTGGGGAGGGGGGCATCATGTAGTTCATGACGGGAGGGGCTCCCATGTAGGGCCGGGACAGGTCCCCTTCGGGGCCGTAGGACGCGGGACCCTCATACATGGGGGGTCCCATCTGGTGGTAGGGAGGCATGGCCCCCGCATCGCCCGACCCCTCCATGGGGGGGCGGTGGTCCATGGAGCTCGGCATGCCCCCTTTACCTGAAGGATAGATCATGATTAGACAGTGTTTTCCGTCTGTGTGTGTGTCTGTGTGTGTGGTGTGTGTGGGTGTGTACCTGGGGAGGTCTGTTTGATGACCGTGACGATGAGCTCATTGCGGGGGTCCAGGTAGCCCATCTTACTGATGTAGTCCAACGCCGCCTCAATGTTCCTGCTGCCCGTCTGCTTCAGAGCACGCACCGCCATCTCCTGCACACACACACACACACACACACACACACACACACACACACACACACACACACACACACACATGCAACACACACACACACACACATACAACAGCTCATTGAGCCCAAGACACTGAAGTGAACTACATGACGTCAAGGCTCGGTTTCAAGTTTCAAGTGTTTTATTGTGGGTCACAAGTATTCAGTGAACCTGATTTACCCCCCCTAACGCTTCCTCTGAGTCTCTGTTTCAGACGCTGCTGTGACGCCGGTGACGCTGCTTCCGCTGGTGACGCTGCTTCCGGATCATCGGATTGGTTTGTTTGGTTAGGCTACGCGGGCGCATCCGCAAAATTTTATCTTTATCTATTATCTATATTTATCTATTACTTTATCCTAGCACTTCTACTGTTTATATAATCCGATAGTTACTTAAGCGTTCTGTATTGACAAATTGATCGTTGCTGTGTTTATATCGCGACTTGTATTATAACTGTATCATCACGTTGGAGCTGCCTTCTCTGCAATAATCACGGTAAGCATGGACTGTTGCTCTTGTTCCTGTGCTTCCCTCGTAGAGAAGATAGCTCTCTTAGAGAAACGTATCTGTCAGCTAGAGGAGGAAAAGTCAGTGTCCATAGAAAAGGCAGATACACCTGAGAGAGTAGAGGGGGCCCGCCAGGCGGCCTCGTAGTGCTAGCGTTAGCGTTAGCTTAGCTCAGGGCTCCCTGTCGGCAGCCCCACTCGCGAAGGCAGGCAACCCTCCTCGCAAGTCTCTTTCGGGGGGGAAATCGCTAGTCATAGGCGACTCTATTACGCGCAAAGTTAGATTACACACGCCAGCCAACGTGATTTGCTTACCTGGGGCCAGGGCTCCCGACATAGAAGCTAATCTTAGGTTGCTGGCATGCGGTAAGGACAGTTACGGAGTTAGACTAGACGCACCCACCACCGACACTAGTTTTAACAACATTGTAATTCATGTCGGCACAAACGATGTTAGGATGAGACAATCTGAAGTCACAAAAAGCAACATAGTTAGGCTGTGTGACTTCGCAAGAAAGATGTGTCGGCATCAATTAATTCTCTCTGGCCCTCTACCTGTTAGGGGTAATGATGAGCAGTATAGTAGATTAATGTCCTGTGGCACACTCCCTATATTGTGGCGTGTGTCCACCCGACTGAATATAATAATTCCCAGTTCCACACCAGACTACAAGGCAAAAGGGGTTTATTTAACATACAGGGGACGGGAAAGTGCAGGGTTAAGAATCGTACCAAGTCCGTTATTCCAATAGAGTAGTCGTGGTCCGTTAGCAGGGGTCGGTACACGGAGACGGGTCCTCAGGGAGAGCGGGGTTCGGCGATGGGTCGGGTTCTCAGGCGGTCCAGGGGTTCAGCACACAACAGGGTTCTCAGACAATCCAAAGTTTAGGGCACACAGCCACTTCGGTCTTTCTTCCACTCAGTCGTTCGCTGCACTCTTCCTCTTCCTCTCCCACATCCGCTACTTCCTCCTCCTGCTGCTTCCAACGCTCCCGCTTCCAACGCTCCCACTTCCAACACCACCACTTCCAGCTCTCCTTCTTTCTCTCTCTCCTCGACTCTCTACACCACCCATGTCCTCTCCCATTTATTGGCCGCAGCCAGGCCCCTGATTGGCCGCCGCCGAGTTCCCCCAACGAGGCGCAGCCACCTTCAATAAGGCTGATCGCCTCTCTCCACTTCCTGGTCTCCTTGGCTCCCTCTGGGGGCCGAATGGGGAACTGCGGTTCCCCCGACCATGGTTCACACTGCCTGGTCGGCCCCTCAGTGGCCGTCTGCCACAGTCCCTAAACCGTTGGCTGGCTAGCTATAGTTTAGAGCAGGGCCTAGGTTGTGTGGATAACTGGCCCTCCATGTGGGACGGCCCTGGCGTGCTGATGAGAGACGGCCTGCACCCCACTGGGTTAGGCGCCTCAATTTTGTCGGCAAACATAGATAGTTGCCTTAGTCAGGCGTGACAGATCCACCTACAGCACGCTGGGATGCAGGTGATTAGCGAGCCTGCTAGCAACACAATAGTCAGCGTTGCAGAGTCTAGAACACTGAGTGGGTTAACTAAGCTAGTTGGGGTGGGTAATGTAGCTTGTAATGCAGACACTGAGGCGCCTCCTAGCTCAGGCCACAACAGCGTCTGTCAACTGGAGGTTTATAGTTTACCTACTGCCATTAGTGTTGTGTCACTGCCCCGCACTGTCCAGAGGCGTAAAGCCCGCAGGCGAAGGCAACTGCCACTCAGTGAAAATGTCATTGTTATTTCCCCAATCTCCTCCTCCTCAGAGCTGAGCAGTAACCAAACTCCCTCTGATTCTAACAATAAACAGGAGGAGGCCAAAATAGGTTTTATGAATATCAGATCGCTTTCAACTAAAGCGCTCTTGGTCCAGGATCTAATTGTTGAGCATAGGTTAGATTTCCTGGGCCTGTGTGAGACCTGGTTAAAACCAGAAGTGTATCTGCCCCTAAATGAAGCTACTCCACCAAATTATGTGAACTCACAACTATCACGTGAATCTAGGAAAGGTGGTGGAGTGGCGCAGATCTCTAGCTCGAAGCTGGTCCTAAGACCAAAGAGCAGTTACACATTCTCATCTTTTGAAGTTCTTGCTTTTAGCTCCTCAGCTCGCATTAGGCAGAGAGATCACGGCATTGCAGACTCCTTTTTCTTGGCTGTAGTCTACCGCCCTCCGGGCCCTTATTCAATCTTTGTGGATGAGTTCTCTGAGTTTGTGGCTGATCTTGCAACCTACTCTGACAATGTTCTGCTTATGGGGGATTTCAACATCCATGTGAATAACCCATGTGACTCTCTTGCGAAAGCTTTTCTGTCCATTATAGACACATTTGGATTCACACAGCATGTTCAGCTACCTACCCACACCGGTGGAAACACATTGGACCTTGTCCTGACTCGTGGAGTTGAAGTTACAGATTAAGTGTCTCTCCTATACTTCAGCTCTTCCCGACTCACTGGTCTTGCCCTCCCTTTCCAGGTGGTTGCTATCTTGCCCAAGGGAGCGACCCGCCAGGCTACCTAATAGCTGCCGTACGGTATCACCCCTGACACCTTCCACAGGCCATGGTAAAAAAAAGAATAAGTTACCCCTGTTACTTGCTCCTGTTTGCTGAGCTTCAAGGGTTCAACGTGGAATTGTCTCACCAATGAGTTTTAAACAAACGCAATTTATCCGCAGCCATTCGACTCTAGTTGCTCCTCTTTTTAGTTTAAAAAGCGGAAAGCAAAAATGACCAAGCACCAATGGTTCAACGAAGACTACGCGTACCCCTCCAACGCGACTGCAGAAAACTTGAACGCAAGTGGCGCTCGACTAAACTTGAAGTCTTCCACCTTGCATGGCACGACAGCCTGCTTAGCTACAAAACTGCGCTAACCAACTCCAGAAATGCCTACTTCTCCAGTGTCATCAACTTAAACAAGAACAACCCGAAGTTCCTCTTTGACACTGTAAAAGAGCTGACGCAAAAACAACCTCACAACTTGGACTTCCTCCCTCTCAGCGAGCAACTTCCTGGAGTTCTTTTGATCAACAAGATCGAATCAATTAGGAAAGACATTGATGCGTCTCTCGCCACTCATCCTGAACATTCGTCAGGTACGGTGCCACGCATTCTCCCTGAAGCTACTTTCCAGCAGTTTAGCACAATCTCGTTGGATGAGCTTGACAAGCTAATACAGGCATCTAAACAGACTACCTGTTTGCTCGACCCTGTCCCTACCAAGGTTCTAAAATAACTTTTCCCAACGGTTGGAACGGCTATGCTCAACATCATGAACCTATCATTGTCGACAGGCTCAGTTCCCTCTAGCTTTAAGTGTGCTGTGGTAAAAACCTCTACTCAAGAAGCCTGGCCTCGACCCCGAAGCTCTCAGCAAGCTATCGGCCCATCTCTAACCTTCCTTTCCTCTCTAAAGTATTGAAAAAATTGTAGCTAGCCAAATCATCATCACCTGACGGCAAAACAACTTATTTGAACCATTTCAGTCTGGTTTCAGGAGCCTATACTCTACTGAAAACCGCTGTGACCAGAAGTGGTAAACGATCTCCTCCTTAGCATGGACAGCAATTGCAAGCTCCCTGATGGTGCTTGCTTGACCTCAGCGCCGCTTTGACACAATTGACCATCGCATCCTCCCTGAGCGTCTCGAACACTACGTCGGCATCAAAGGCACTGCTCTTCACTGGTTTAGATCCTACCTTTTCAGACAGAACACAATTTGTTGTCTGCAAAGGATCAAAATCGAAGCATTGCAACTTAAAGCTTTGGTGTTCCCAGGGGTCGGTCCTTGGTCCACTGCTCTTTGCAATCTACATGCTCCCTCTTGGCGATATTATTCACAGCTTTGGCTATAGCTTCACTGCTATGCGGACGACACCACAATCTACATTCCCAAAAGGAACTCCCCCCGGCTCCAACAGATCCAAAAGGTTGAATCCTGCCTCGCTGCAATCAAAAGATGGATGTCCCAAAATTTACTTGGCAGCTTAACACGGGAAACTGAGATGATTATTCTTCGGCCCGAAGCATAAACAATCACAACTTGATGACGTCACACTCTGCCTTGAGGGATCCACTATTGCCCAAAGCTCCTGCGTCAAGAATCTTGGTGTTCTGCTTGATCCTACGCTTTCTTTCGATCAGCATGTCAAAAGTATCACCAGAACTGCTTTCTTTCATCTTAGAAACATTGCCAAGATCAGACCAATGCTATCCGCTGCGGACGCAGAGACACTCATCCATGCATTTATATCATCCAGACTGGATTACTGTAATGCACTGTTCTCTGGCCTACCGAGCTCTACTACAAAAAGCCTCCAGCTCGTACAGAATGCTGCTGCTAGACTTTTAACGAGAACTAGGAAGTTTGACCACATTACTCCTATTCTCACTTCCCTCCACTGGCTCCCAATAAATGCCAGATCAGATTTTAAGGTGCTACTTCTTACTTACAAGACCCTGCATGGGTCCGCACCATCGTACCTGAAGGACCTTATTGTTCCCTATTGTCCTTCTCGGCAGCTCCGGTCCTCAGGAGCTGGCCTTTTATCAATTCCAAAAGTAAATAAAAAATCAGCAGGAAACAGGGCGTTCTCAGTGGATTGTCTCACCAATGAGTTTAACACCGCTTTATCCGCAGCCATCGACTCTGTTGCTCCTCTTGTAGTTAAAAAGCGGAAAGCAAAAAGACCAGCACCATGGTTCAACGAAGACACGCGTACCCTCAAACGCGACTGCAGAAAACTTGAACGCAAGTGGCGCTCGACTAAACTTGAAGTCTTCTACCTTGCATGGCACGACAGCCTGCTTAGCTACAAAACTGCGCTAACCAACTCCAGAAATGCCTACTTCTCCAGTGTCATCAACTTAAACAAGAACAACCCGAAGTTCCTCTTTGACACTGTAAAAGAGCTGACGCAAAAACAACCTTCACAACTTGGACTCCCTCCCCTCTCAGCGAGCCAACTTCCATGGAGTTCTTTGATCAACAAGATCGAATCCAATTCGGGAAAGAACCATTTGATTCGTCTGCTCGCCACTCGATCCTGAACATTGGTCAGGTGCGGTGCCACGCGATTTCTTCCCTGGAAGCTACTTTCCAGCAGTTTAGCACAATTCTCTGTGGATGAGCGTTGACAAGCTTAATACAGGCATCTAAAACCAGAATACCTGTTTGCTTGCCCTGTCCCTACCAAGGTTCTAAAGAACTTTTCCCAACGGTTGGGAACGGCATTGCTCAACATCATGAACCTATCATTGTTCGGAGCAGGCTCAGGTTCCCTCTAGCTTAAGTGTGCTGTGGTAAAACCTCTACTCAAGAAGCCTGGCCTCGACCCCGAAGCTCTCAGCAGCTATCGGCCCATCTCTAACCTTCCTTTCCTCTCTAAAGTATTGGAAAAATTTGTAGTTAGCCATATCATCAATCATCTGACGGCAAACAACTTATTTGAACCATTTCAGTCTGGTTTCAGGAGCCTATACTCTACTGAAACCGCTCTGACCAGAGTGGTAAACAATCTCCTCCTTAGCATGGACAGCAATGCAAGCTCCTGATGGTGTTGCTTGACCTCAGCGCCGCTTTTGACACAATTGACCATCGCATCCTCCTTGAGCGTCTCGAACACTACGTCGGCATCAAAGGCACTGCTCTTCACTGGTTTAGATCCTACCTCTCAGACAGAACACAATTTGTTGTCTGCAAAGGATCAAAATCGAAGCATTGCAACTTAAGCTTTGGTGTTCCCCAGGGGTCGGTCCTTGGTCCACTGCTCTTTGCAATCTACATGCTCCCTCTTGGCGATATTATTCGCAGCTTTGGCATTAGCTTTCACTGCTATGCGGACGACACCCAAATCTACATTCCCATTGGATCAAAAAGACTCCCCCCGGCTCCAACAGATCCAAAAGGTTGAATCCTGCCGTCGCTGCAATCAAAAGATGGATGTCCCAAAATTACTTGCAGCTTAACACGGGGAAAACTGAGGATGATTATCTTCGGCCCGAAGCATAAACAATCACAACTTGATGACGTCACACTCTGCCTTGAGGGATCCACTATTGCCCAAAGCTCCTGCGTCAAGAATCTTGGTGTTCTGCTTGATCCTACGCTTTCTTTCGATCAGCATGTCAAAAGTATCACCAGAACTGCTTTCTTTCATCTTAGAAACATTGCCAAGATCAGACCAATGCTATCCGCTGCGGACGCAGAGACACTCATCCCATGCATTTATATCATCCAGACTGGATTACTGTAATGCACTGTTCTCTGGCCTACCGAGCTTCTACTACCAAAAGGCCTCCCAGCTGGTACAGGAATGCTGCCTGCCTGAGACTTTTAACCGGGAAGAACTAGGGAAGTTTTGACCACCATTTACTCCTATTTACTCCACTTTCCCTCCACTGGCTCCCAATAAATGCCAGATCAGATTTTAAGGTGCTACTTCTTACCTACAAGATCCTGCATGGGTCCGCACCATCGTACCTGAAGGACCTTATTGTTCCCTATTGTCCTTCTCGGCCGCTCCGCTCCTCAGGAGCTGGCCTTTTATCAATTCCAAAAGTAAATAAAAAATCAGCAGGAAACAGGACGTTCTCTTATCGAGCACCCTATCTGTGGAACAGTCTGCCACCTGTAATCAGGGAGGCTGACTGCTGATATATTTAAGGCGAGACTAAAAACCCACCTATTTACCCTCGCCTTTGGCTGCTAGGAGTGCCCCTCAGCTCTAATTTACAGCTAAATCAATACCGTTAGCACTAGCCTACCCTAGCTGCCGATGGGTACTAGGTCTGAGGATACTTGTATGTTCCCTGCTTACTGTGCTCCATCTAACCTTCATGTTGTCTCCATTATCTAGGGTGCTGCTGTGATCGTGACTGGATACCTGGCCACCTCACCTGACGGCTACCAGCTTGCTCTCCAGCCAGCACCCCATCACATTATTACTATTTCATTTACTATTTGCACTTTGTCATTTGCATTTTGTCATGCTTTGTTACCCCTGTTTTTAAATGCCCGTATGACACCCATTGCACTCTGAACCATCCCTGGAAGGAGGGATCCCCCACTCTGAGGTTCCTCCTCGAGATTTCTTCCTTGTTAATTAAGGGAGTCGTTTCTTGCCCTTAGGGGGGCGGGGCTAGGGGTGTGTCATAAATCACGTTTGGCCCATAACAATCTGGCCTGTAAAGCCCTTTGAGACTGTCTTGTGATTCAGGGCTATACAAATAAATTGAATTGAATTGAATTGAATTGTCACTTCACAGTTTACACAAGTATAAGCAGTGAGTGAGGCCGACAGCCGACCGCAGTTATAAAAGAACACAAATAGAAATAGAAATAGAATAGAAAACTATATTAATGTAGAGCCCCCTTTGCCTATCAAAAAAAAGGTCACTACGGTTGCTATAGAGTAGGCTATGTTTAGACGCTTGCAAAAAATGATGAAAGGTCCAATGTTTCAAACAAAGTGGTTTATTGCCTTACAATCCGTATGTTTCCAATAACAAACAAAAACGTAGGCAATTCCTTTGTGATAAGTCTAAGTCCAATCATAGACCAAAATAAAAGGCAGGTTAATTCATTAAATCTAGATTGCACGGTCAAAAACTTGTGTGCTTCTCCCCAAAATAGCAACACCTGTGCCAGGTAATGGCTTGATTATATTACCTCGGCTGCTTTGCCCAAATTGACAGCGGCACTGCTCCCCCAAGTGGTGGGAGAAAAACCAAAATAAAACAACAGCAAAAATGGCTCTTACAATTAACAAGTTATACAAAATCTAAACAAAAGAAAACTGTATAAGATAAAATTAAGTATATAAAAAATATGAAGGGGAGCAATACAAATATAAATCAATGTAATAAAATATACATTGTTATATTTTGACATTCACAGAATGTCACAGAATACTTCCTCAGACAGTCACACTAGAACACACTAGAACAACACTAGCACCAGCAATTAGCACCCGGACTAGCACTAGCAGTAACACTAGCACTAGCACTAGCACTAGCAGTAACACTAGCACTAGCACTAGCAGTAGCACCGGCACCAACACTTAGCACTACTACCAGCACTTGCACCAGGACTAGCACTAAGCAGTATCGCTAGCAGTAACACTTAGCACTAGCACACCAGAGCTAGCACTAGCACTAGCAGTAACACTTAGCACTAGCACTTGTTCAGCAGCCTGATGGCCTGACTGTGGAAGCTGTCTCTGAGTCTGCTCGTGTGGCACTTGATACTGCGGTATCGCCTGCCTGACGGTAGAAGTGTGTACAGTTTGTGGCTGGGGTGGTTATTGTCTTTAATAATCCGTTTGGCCTTGGCCATGCACCGCCTGGTGTATATATCCAGGAGGGAGGGAAGCCTACCTCCCGGGGGCCCCCCAGAAGGGCTACCCCGGGGCCCTGGAGCAGCACGGGCCCCTGATCGGCTACAACATCCCCGGCCAGCCATTGCAGCTCGCGCCTCCGCCCGCAGGGGGCCCCGGGCCGGGCCACTACGACTGCGGCCACACCCGGCCCCACATGATGGAGCCCGGAGGGTACGGGGTCAAGCGCAGCACGTCCTTTCAGAACAAGATGGCCCCGCCCCAGATGGCCCCGCCCGACGGCTACGTCAGCATGCAGGGGAAGGGCCTGTACTTGCCCCCCCACGCCCAAACGTGCCAGCCTAGCCCCACCTCCCACCAGGTACATATGATGTCCCGCTCCCCAGGGGCCGGCCCCTCCGCTCTGGGGCCCGACTTCCCTGACCTCCCCCAGGGCCTGATGACCCCCTCCAGGGCTAGCCTCAACCTAGACCTTTACGAACACCACTGGAGGGCGGCAGGGCCCGAGGGGGCCCCTCCTCCCAGGCAGCCTCAGCCCCAGGGCCTCTTCAGAGGGGAGGTCCGGGTCCCCAGCAGAACCAACTCCTTCAACAGCCGCTCGACCGGCACTGGCGCCGCCCGGCCCCCCATGGCCCCTCCCGCCACCGACCCCTCCCTTGGCCCTCCCAACACCATCACTGCCGTCACCTCGCCGCCCATCCAGCAGCCAGTCAAGAGCATCCGCGTGATGCGCCCGGAGCCCAAGACTGCCGTGGGGCCCTGCCACCCCACCTGGATGGGGGCCCAGGGGCCGGAGGGCGCAGAGACACTGGGCTACGTCCCTGAGGAGCCCTACTCCCTGGAACCTGCCCAGGAGCCCCCCCGCTGCCCGCCTCCGCCCTACCCCAAGACCCTGGAGGGGCCGGGGGCCATGTGCAGCCCCGTGGAGCTCCCCGCCTCCAGCGCCAGGGTGGTGCACAGCGGGAGCGGGGGCAGTGGCGGCAGCGGGGGCAAGGCGGCGGAGAGTCGGGGCAAGGAGAAGAGCAAGGCGGGGAAGGCGGAGAAGGGGCTGAAGGACAAGAAGCAGATCCAGACGTCTCCCGTGCCGGTGAGGAAGAACGGCCGTGACGAGGAGAAGCGGGAGTCGCGCATCAAGAGCTACTCGCCCTTCGCCTTCAAGTTCTACATGGAGCAGCACATTGAGAACGTGATGAAGACCTACCAGCAGAAGCTCAACCGCCGCCTGCAGCTGGAGCAGGAGATGTCTAAGGTCAGAACGCACACTAACGACACACTTAACTGACTAGAACATCTGAAGAGGCACGCACTCCGGTACTCGCAGACTAATGGAGGTTAAATAAGGTAATGAGTGCAGAGGGAACATTCCCTGAGGAGTTGACCTTTGACCTGTGTGAATTCCCCAGGTTCATATTTGTCTGAACTTGTGCTGTGTCATTAGTCGGCCGCCTGCCGTGCTGAGACAGTTTAAAGGTGCAATGGATTATTAGTTTGGAACATTCAAAAATGAACGACAGTCATCAACAGAACGTGAAGAAATAACATTTTTGACGTTATGTCAAAGACATCTATGCATCTAAGTTAGTACTCCAAAGTACACAGGAACATGTAATACCGGTTCTAACTTGAACTCGATCACTTGAAGGAGGAAAATGACGGCATAGCACAGATCCACTGTAAACAGTAAGCTTTATGCTATGTTCAAAAAGCAAGACTACAATTTCTCAAGTTAGTATTGTGTGGAGAAGGTCAGTGGCTTTCCGATCCACTCTTGGCCTGAGTCCGACTCGGTTACAGCAGAGCATCAACATAAAACGGCTCGAGTGCTCTCATATTATCACATATTTGAATGTTAATTTAGCAACTTTTCGTTCATGTTAATTTGAAAGCACTACCAATCAACCACAACTTGCATATGGTAATATGCTGTCCCCTATTTTGTGGTGGACAAATTCATTGAACCAATTGGCCAAATCGTACACATTGCCGATCTGTGTCAGATTCAGCCCTCGGTGGAGACGGTTTTAAACTCCTAACTACAGTATGTGAGGTCGATAGGCTCAGGCTCAGGTCAGAGATTATCTACACGTTGAGTGTTCAAAACACGTCTGGTATTTCAAGTATGGCTCAGTTATGTTTAAATTATGGCTTGTGTTTAAATCAACCTTTTAAAGTTTTCTTAAAAAAATGTTTATCAGTTTGATGTTTGAATATTTGTCATCTATGGCAGTTTTACTAGTCATAAGCCAAATTAATTTCTTTATGAGAAAGATAAAATACTACCACAACAGCATTGCAAAACGCTCTTACAGTCAGGGGGTTGAACCTAGTTACACTCATGTACAACATTGTTGACTTGGCCTTCAATTTTAGCATAAATAGTGAGAACCACGACTAGAATCCAGAGAATTGTGATTCCCAAGTAGTACCACTGGTTTCCTCAGCCCCGATTGGTCAACGCCTAAACCCCCCCCCCCGTGTCTGCAGGCTGGCCTATCAGAGGCTGAGCAGGAGCAGATGAGGAAGATGCTGAACCAGAAGGAGTCCAACTACAACCGCCTGCGGCGCGCCAAGATGGACAAGTCCATGTTCGTGAAGATCAAGATGCTGGGCATCGGGGCGTTCGGCGAGGTGTGTCTGACACGCAAGGTGGACACCAGCGCCCTGTACGCCATGAAGACGCTGCGCAAGAAGGACGTGCTGAACCGCAACCAGGTGAGCATGCTGGGCGTGGACTCCACACGCATGCATCTGTGGGTTTATTAGGGCTGAACGATTGATCTACAGTGGTGTGAAATGTGAGACAAGCCTTTGTGTTCTTTTTGGTCAGCAGTGGTTTTCGCCTTGGAACTCTCCCATGGATGCCATTTTTGCCCAGTCTCTTTCTTATTGTGGAATCATGAACACTGACCTTAACTGAGGCAAGTGAGGCCTGTAGTTCTTTAGATGTTTGTCTCATCTGTTCTTGAATTTCTTTAGATCGTGGCATCATGTGCTGCTTTTTGAGATCTTTCAGCCTACTTCACTTTGTCAGACAGGTTCTATTTAAGTGATTTCTAGATTCAACAGGTCTGGCAGTAATCAGGCCTGGGTGTGGCTTGTGAAATTGAACTCAGCTTTCAAAAAAATGTGGTTAATCGGCTGATTTATTAAGGGGGCAATTACTTTTTCACATAGGGCCAGGTAGGGTTGGATAGCTTTTTTCCCTTAGTAAATGAAAACATCATTTAAAAACTGCATTTTGTATTTACTCAGGTTATCTTTGTCTAATATTCAAATTTGTTTGATGATCTGAAACATTTAATCCCTTGTAGACGAATGAAATTGAAATGTGAATTCGCCTCAAACCGCTTAAGGCAGGGGTGGGCAATTATTTTGGCTCAAGGGCCACATTTGGTTTTTAAAGCTGACAGACGGGCCGGGCCATTAGTAGATGAGGATCACAGCGTCTAGCACCCCCCCCCCCCGACCTCGGTGCCCCGCGCGTCTCAATGCTTGTTTTGCCACTGACATGCTTAGACACACAAACAGAGCAGATTGAGTAAAAAGACAATCACTATTAACCCCTTGTGGACGATTGTCACGAATTCGCCTCAAACCGCTTAAGGGGTTAATGCAGCACTAATGCCTGTTGATGCATATTCTACACATACCAAGGAAGGATTGGAAGCACTTTGCCTCCATCTAGCGGTATCTGCAATAGCAGCATCAATAAAATTATCTACTATTATACTACTATTATACTATTATAATGTCACTAATTTGCATCATAGCTAGATGTATATCTATTGTATGTGCTATATTCAAATTAACAATCTCCACTCAATCTAGCATCTGATTGATAGCAAAAACACAAATTATTAATTTTTTTATATAATTGTAAATAAATTAAGTGTGACAAATATGCCAAAAAATAAGAAATCAGGAAGGGGGCAAATACTTTTTCACAGCACTGTATATTTAATCCAAATCCCAATATGACCAAGTGGAGAATCCAAATAGCAGGAGCTGCAATTTTTCAAAAAGAGTAAATGTCCAGCAAGTGTACCACCATTATACATAACATATTAGGCCTACAAATTGTCTCCCATCCATAAGAAAACATGTTTGTTTGGTACGGACCCCTACAAATGTCACCTCATGATGATGAAAAGCTGTAGGTATTTGTATATTTTCCATTGATATAAAGTTATTTAAAGTGGTTTGAAAGGTCTCGTGAAGGTCCTGTGTATATACAATCAGATGGCAGTAAATATAGTATTATGAATGTATATTAAGTTCAACATTTAACTTTTTGAAACGTGTAACTATTGTAATAATGGACAGTTTAGCTCCTGAGTAAAGAGATTATGGTATTATAAATGTGTATTAACACATTTATAATACCATATTATATTACATTCAGCTAAATGAAAGGTGCGCTGGGTTTCGGCAGGTCGCGCACGTGAAGGCTGAGCGCGACATCCTGGCGGAGGCGGACAATGAGTGGGTGGTGCGCCTCTACTACTCCTTCCAGGACCGGGACAGCCTGTACTTCGTCATGGACTACATCCCCGGGGGGGACATGATGAGCCTGCTCATCCGCATGGGCATCTTCCCCGAGACACTGGCGCGCTTCTACGTGGCGGAGCTCACGCTGGCCATCGAGAGCGTGCACAAGATGGGCTTCATCCACCGCGACATCAAGCCCGACAACATCCTGGTGGACCTCGACGGACACATCAAGCTCACCGACTTCGGCCTGTGCACGGGCTTCCGATGGACACACAACTCCAAGTACTACCAGAAAGGTGAGCACTGCCCTGGGTCGTGGTCGGGGACAGTAACCCTAAGAGTTATGTTTGTTTTTAGAACACTGCAGTTATAGCAAAGGGTATGTGAAGATGGGGTAACTTTTAATCAATTATCATTAGTCAAAAATGTGTAATGTCGCGGTCAAAAGTATTGTTGATTGTATCGTATTGCTGAGTAATGTGTTGTTTTGGTATTTAAATGTCAGTATCTGTATCTCAGTCTACTGATATACAGTAAGTATCATAGTGTCCCTAATACGGTGCCCTGTGGTTCTCCAGGAAGCCACATGCGGCAGGACAGCATGGAGCCCAGTGACTTCTGGGACGACGTGTCCAACTGTCGCTGTGGCGACCGCCTGATGACCCTGGAGCAGCGGTCGACGCGGCAACACCAGCGATGCCTCGCCCACTCATTGGTGGGCACACCCAACTACATCGCGCCAGAGGTCCTGCTGCGCAAAGGTGGGGCGGGGGTCTGCACGGAAACATGCCTCACATTCCTTTTCCTGTGGTAATGGTGCTGTAATCCTATATTATTCCTGCTGCATTCCTCCATTATTCCTGCTGTATTTCTCCATTATTCCTGCTGTATTCTTCCATTATTCCTGCTGTATTCCTCCATTATTCCTGCTGTATTCTTCCATTAGTTCTGCTGTATTCCTACATTATTCCTACAGTATTCCTGCCATCCTCTGGGTCTTTGTTAACTGTGTGTGTGTGTGTGTGTGTGTAGGTTATACTCAGCTGTGTGACTGGTGGAGTGTGGGAGTCATCCTGTTTGAGATGCTGGTGGGCCAACCGCCGTTCCTCGCCCCCACCCCCACCGAGACCCAGATCAAGGTATGTCATGTAATGCAGTCTAATCTTAAGAGTGTAATGTAATCATGATATCATCATGTAATATAGTCTAATCTTGATGCAGTGTAATGTAACCACTATTTTAAATCATGCTTAAAATATTCACCCAATCTACCAGATTGGGTGAATATTGATTTGAACATTTCCCGCTTGGCCTTAAGGTCAGGTTTAGGGTCAGGGTCCAGCTTATCTGTTCAGGGGTTTGGTTTGATGTGGGCCTGGGGAGCCTTTGTGTATAGCTCCTGCTAACAGTTGCAGAACTGCTACCAAGCGCTATACACATGCTCTACAAATGTACTGTGATGATGACAAATCAATCACTCTGACAACTCACCTGCGCTTGTGGCCACTTGTCCTCCGCCAGGTGATCAACTGGGAGAGCACCCTGCAGGTGCCCCCGCAGGTCAAGCTCACGCCCGAGTCGGTCGACATCATCGCCCGCCTCTGCTGCTCGGCGGAGGAGCGTCTGGGGGGCAACGGCGCCGGCGAGATCAAGGCCCACCCCTTCTTCCATCAGATGGACTTCTCCAGCAACCTGCGGCAGCAGCCGGCGCCCTACCGGCCCAAGATCACCCACCCCATGGACACGTCCAACTTCGACCCAGTGGAGGAGGAGGGCGGGCCGGGGGCATGGAGCGACAGCGGCGACAGCGCCCGGGCCTGGGAGGCGCTGTGCCTGCCGCACGGCAAGCACCCCGAGCACGCCTTCTATGAGTTCACCTTCCGGCGCTTCTTCGACGACAACGGCTGCCCCTTCCGCTACCCCAAGCCCCCTGACGCCGCGCAGGGCCCGCCCGGCGAGCGGTCCGCCCACCGCACGGGCCCCGAGGAGAGGGCGGAGCCAGAGGAGGAAGAGGAGGATAATGATGATGAGGAGGAGGATGACGATGAAGATGAGGAGGAGGAAGGGGAGGGCTGTGAGCCGGTGTATGTGTAGAGGCCAGCTTTGATGGCCGTCTCTTATAATCAATTGGCACCGTTGCTCTTCTGCCATTGGATGTCCTGGAGGTGTGTGTGTGTCAGTATGTGTAAGTACACGGTTGGCACACATGAGTCATGTTTTAAAAAAACAGGAAGTGTGTTGCTTTGGGTAACTTGAGGTCAAAGGTGAACTGTATGTAGTTTTGACAGAGGTGGGTGAAGTGGCGGGAATGGCGAGACAGGTGTATCATCCTTCTCTCCTACTCTTACCTTTCCACACAGGAAGTAGATGGACTCCTGCTTCCTGTTCTGCCTGGGTTAATCATGGCCTCGGTTTAGGACTCAACTGGTTGAACACTGAGCATGCTGTGAAACTAAACCACCAAAAACAAACAGTTGCCTAATGCACACACACACACACTTGAGTTCATGGTGATTTTTGAGGGTTTGAGCAGGTCTGGGAAGAAGTGGATAGTTGTTGTGTGTTAATGTTACCAAAAACATGTGCTTTATCCAGCACGCTTAAATACAACATACATTTACATTTACATTAGGGGCATTTGGCAGACGCTTTTACCCAAAGCGACTTACAAAGAGTACATTTGTTGAAGGAGAGACAGCAATATAATAATAATAATAATAATTCAAATTTATTGAGCGCATTTCTAGAACCCAAAGCGCTGTACAAACAAAAAAACTATACAAATTTTAACACAGGTCCTTAAATGCCAGTCTAAAGAGGTGTGTTTTGAGGAGAGCTTTGAAGGACTTGAGTGACTCTGCCTCTTTGATGGGGTCTGGGAGTGAGTTCCACAGCCGTGGAGCAGCACAACTGAATGCCCTGGCTCCCATGGTTTTAAGTCTGCAGCGTGGCTGCTGCAGAGAGATGGAGCTGGAGGAGCGGAGTGTACGTGTTGGGCAGGACAGTTTGATAAGGTCAGAGAGGTAGGATGGGCCAGTGGCATGGATGGCTTGGTAGGTGTGGGTTAGAACTTTAAAGTCAATGCGTGAGCTGACAGGGAGCCAGTGTAGGCTGAATAACACTGGAGTGATGTGCTCACGGCGGGAGGTGTGGGTGAGAACACGAGCAGCACAATTTTGGACATACTGCAGCCGGTTTATGCATTTTGCAGATGCCCCCACCAGGAGGGCATTGCAATAGTCCAGGCGGGATGAAACAAAGGCATGAATGAGGCGTTCAGCAGTTGTTTGGGAGAGCAGAGGTCGGATCTTTGCCAGGTTCCTGAGATGGAAAAATTAAACCTTGGTGATATGCAAAGGGTATGTGAAGATGGGGTAACTTTTAATCAATTATCATTAGTCAAAAATGTGTAATGTCGCGGTCAAAAGTATTGTTGATTGTATCGTATTGCTGAGTAATGTGTTGTTTTGGTATTTAAATGTCAGTATCTGTATCTCAGTCTACTGATATACAGTAAGTATCATAGTGTCCCTAATACGGTGCCCTGTGGTTCTCCAGGAAGCCACATGCGGCAGGACAGCATGGAGCCCAGTGACTTCTGGGACGACGTGTCCAACTGTCGCTGTGGCGACCGCCTGATGACCCTGGAGCAGCGGTCGACGCGGCAACACCAGCGATGCCTCGCCCACTCATTGGTGGGCACACCCAACTACATCGCGCCAGAGGTCCTGCTGCGCAAAGGTGGGGCGGGGGTCTGCACGGAAACATGCCTCACATTCCTTTTCCTGTGGTAATGGTGCTGTTAATCCTGCTGTATTTCTCCATTATTCCTGCTGTATTCTTCCATTATTCCTGCTGTATTCCTCCATTATTCCTGCTGTATTCTTCCATTAGTTCTGCTGTATTCCTACATTATTCCTACAGTATTCCTGCCATCCTCTGGGTCTTTGTTAACTGTGTGTGTGTGTGTGTGTGTGTAGGTTATACTCAGCTGTGTGACTGGTGGAGTGTGGGAGTCATCCTGTTTGAGATGCTGGTGGGCCAACCGCCGTTCCTCGCCCCCACCCCCACCGAGACCCAGATCAAGGTATGTCATGTAATGCAGTCTAATCTTGATAGTGTAATGTAATCATGATGTCATGTAATATAGTCTTAATAATCTTGATGCAGTGTAATGTAACCACTATTTTAATCATGCTCTACCAGATTGGGTGAATATTGATTTGAACATTTCCCGCTTGGCCTTAAGGTCAGGTTTAGGGTCAGGGTCCAGCTATCGGTTTGGGGGTTTGGTTTGATGTGGGCCTGGGGAGCCTTTGTGTATAGCTCCTGCTAACAGTTGCAGAACTGCTACCAAGCGCTATACACATGCTCTACAAATGTACTGTGATGATGACAAATCAATCACTCTGACAACTCACCTGCGCTTGTGGCCACTTGTCCTCCGCCAGGTGATCAACTGGGAGAGCACCCTGCAGGTGCCCCCGCAGGTCAAGCTCACGCCCGAGTCGGTCGACATCATCGCCCGCCTCTGCTGCTCGGCGGAGGAGCGTCTGGGGGGCAACGGCGCCGGCGAGATCAAGGCCCACCCCTTCTTCCATCAGATGGACTTCTCCAGCAACCTGCGGCAGCAGCCGGCGCCCTACCGGCCCAAGATTGGCCACCCCATGGACACGTCCAACTTCGACCCAGTGGAGGAGGAGGGCGGGCCGGGGGCATGGAGCGACAGCGGCGACAGCGCCCGGGCCTGGGAGGCGCTGTGCCTGCCGCACGGCAAGCACCCCGAGCACGCCTTCTACGAGTTCACCTTCCGACGCTTCTTCGACGACAACGGCTGCCCCTTCCGCTACCCCAAGCCCCCTGACGCCGCGCATGGCCCGCCCGGCGAGCGGTCCGCCCACCGCACGGGCCCCGAGGAGAGGGCGGAGCCAGAGGAGGAAGAGGAGGATAATGATGATGAGGAGGAGGATGACGATGAAGATGAGGAGGAGGAAGGGGAGGGCTGCGAGCCGGTGTATGTGTAGAGGCCAGCTTCGATGGGCGTCTCTTATAATCAATTGGCACCTTGCTCTTCTGCCATTGGATGTCCTGGAGGTGTGTGTGTGTCAGTATGTGTAAGTACACGGTTGGCACACATGAGTCATGTTTTAAAAAAACAGGAAGTGTGTTGCTTTGGGTAACTTGAGGTCAAAGGTGAACTGTATGTAGTTTTGACAGAGGGGGGTGAAGTGGCGGGAATGGCGAGACAGGTGTATCATCCTTCTCTCCTACTCTTACCTTTCCACACAGGAAGTAGATGGACTCCTGCTTCCTGTTCTGCCTGGGTTAATCATGGCCTCGGTTTAGGACTCAACTGGTTGAACACTGAGCATGCTGTGAAACTAAACCACCAAAAACAAACAGTTGCCTAATGCACACACACACACACTTGAGTTCATGGTGATTTTTGAGGGTTTGAGCAGGTCTGGGAAGAAGTGGATAGTTGTTGTGTGTTGTGAATGTTACAAAGGTGTTAGGGGAAGTTCATTAACGAATCATTTCAGATTGGCGTGTGTCACAGTAGAACCAACCGAACATTGACCTCGTGTGGTGAGGGTGAGCAAGTTCGGCTTGCTTCGTTCCTTAAATGCTTTCGTGCCATTTGCTCATTTCTAAGGTCAATATAATTCAGCGTTGTAAAGAGAGAAAAAACGGACACAGTTAAAATAAGCCAAAAAGTGTTTGTTTTTTTGCTGAAGTTTAAAAACTGAGGCCGATTCCCTCCATGTTGTGACGGCTTGAGCGATTTGTTTAATCTTCCGTTGTTTGGATGACGAAGACTGTCACACAACGTTAGTCCGCTTAGAAGCGACCTTATGATGAACTTTACTCAATCCTGTTACCAAGTGCTGAGACACACACACACACAGTATTATGTAAAAATGTGCGAGGATCAATCAAAACACACATATACACATGCACACACACACACTATAAGTCTACAGGTCTCCATGGCGTTGAGGGAGGTCATGTGACGGGAAGTGAGGAGGCGGGTCTTAAAAGCAACATGTGAGACATAACTATGTGCAATACAGAAAAACCTGATCTATACTTTTCACTTAATATCCTCCTTAACATCAAGTACTGAACGCGTTATGTACAAATATATTGGTTTATATATATATTATTGTTTCCTTTCAGTTACAATGTTCACCATGCTGCTTATTATTATGTAAAATTATATTATAAAATTGTATTTACAATATAATTATCATTATTACATTTATACCAATGTATTTTTTTTGTTATTTGTGCGTGAAGAAGTGTTTGTTCATGTGCCATGGGTTTGTGGCCGATGTTTTGGGGCAGGTGGAGATGTGTATTGTTTTTCTCGTTGTCTGTTGAGGTGCGTTTGTTTGGAGCATCCATGATAGATGGTAGACTCCTCCCCCCTGTAATCTGGCAGGTCCTGGCTGCAGGGGGCGGAGCCAGAAGGAAGGATGGATGGATTTGGATGGATGGATGGCTGGATGGAGAGAAAGATCATTAGAATCATTAGAAATGGCAGCAGAGAGATGATTGAAACAGGGATGTTTACAAAAGCAGAAATTCAATGAGCGCAAACAAACGTTCACTTCCTATCTCTTGGCCGCACCCTCATATATTGACCATGCCCATGCATCCCTTGGCCATGCCCTCAGGACAGGGGAAGGAATTCTTTGGGACGTTCATGCTAATTTACCCCAAGTGTGTTTCAACTACTAAAGATGTCATGCCATGTAGTGCACAATCACCCAAAACATCCCAGTTGCTTCTTGACAATCAGACAATCCGTTTTTTGTTGCGTGAACTTAACCCCAGTGTTTCCGATAGTATTCTGTAACCATGTAAGCATTCTGAAACCCCTCTGATGGCGTTGATTGGTTGAACTAAATGGCAGGAAGATGGTTAATCCCGAGCGTAGTTTGATTTGCTTGACCGCGTATTGAAAAGTATTTTATTCTTTTCCTGTTTTGGTTTATTATTATTATTTTTCTAATTTGCCTTCTATGTTGGGCAGAGTGACACACACAAGCATCTTCTTCTTTCAAAACATATTTATCCGTTGACCACAAGAGATATTCACGGTAACATTCAGGCCGAGGGCTGTGTTGCCTCGTAGTCTGCTCCGTGGAGGGGTGTGGATTGGACAGTGAGTGCCTTGCCAAAGGGCATCCGTAAGGGGGTGTCAAACTCATTTGAGGTTGGTTGCCTGCTTAGCGGGGGCCGGAATAACACTTTTTTTTTGTGATTATGGATCTAGTGAAGAAATCAACAAGAAAGAAGAAATCAATCCATTTTATCAAATTGCCTCCCAGGCCGGATTGGATCAGCTTGCGGGCCGCATCCGGTCCCCGGGCCACATGTTTGACTTGCCTGGGTTAGAGGGTTGCCAATCTGCTTCTCCCCTCACTAGCTCTGCCCACTCACCTCCTTGACCTATCCCGGAGGTCCCCCGAGAACCTCAGAGTGGAGATGTTTTGGCCATGTTTTGAGTTTCTCGAAGTTGGAGTGTGTGATGACCGACAATCTTTGACTCAGATCCATCTGAATGTTAGCGAGGCGTGTCCATCTTCGTATTGTTGTTCTTCTTCGTGTATCATGCAAGTCGTTTCGCTTGCTGAGTTTATATTTATACAGATATACTGTACATATTTTTTTTGGTTTGTTTTTCATTTTGCCTATGCTGTTAACGTGTCTACACAGTATTATCTATGATGTGATTTTGTCAACTATCTCTTTTTTACATTTACATTAATCGAGAATTGTTAAAAAATAAAATGCTTTCACTGTCCATGTGTAAAATATATGTATAAATTAAATTAACCAACTTTGACTTGTTCTTTATTTTCCTTAATATGTCTGCATATGTGTATACATCTAGATCTACTGTATATTTTTTCTACATCTACTTAATTTATCAGCATGATTATAATGTATAATATTAGGATACACATTGCTTATATGCCTTTTCATGCTGAAAAATACGGCACGGTGTTTGGGGTGGCTAACGCTAGCTGGAAAATGCATCATATTTTGGGGGGCTAGTGGTTATGTTATCGCGGCTACTGGCGTGTTACTAAATGTCACTATTTTTGGCCTGCAAATACCATTACAAGCCACTGGGTTTACCGGACTAAAGATTTGATGTAGGCACAGTTCATGTACTTTTTGTCATGTGCACATTTTATCGATTCCTTTCATACATGTTCCTACCAGTAATATTCAGATATGTATAACAGTGAGAAGTAAAACAAAAAATGCCGGTGCAAAACAAGCTAAAAACATACACAACAAAACAACCCAGAGCTATATATAAAAGTATATAAAAAAATCATGAAATATAAAATACTACAGCATTATGACTACCCAGTGGCGGCGTGGCGCATCCTCCCACAATGCACCGCGGCAAAAGGCGCGTCACTGAGCACGGAGAGAGACGCGAGAGCGAGCATCATGGCGGCCCCCGGTCCCCCAGAAGTGATCATCACACAGCTGGAAAGCGCTGCCAAAGTTTTAATGGTGAGAAAAAGAACAACGCTAGTTTTTTTTAGACACACACACGACGTGTACCCGGGTTGCTTTGTTTTTAGAACGGGTTTCGACTGCGACGAGGAGTGAGCCAGAGAAAGACAAACAGTCTAGTAGTAATACTGGTAGTGGTGATGGTGGTGTGGACATGGTGGTCTGTATTAGATGACAATCCTGATTACTTTATGGATTCAGGGGTATCCCCACTCTCGTGTAGACTTCCATGTTGATCATAGACCGCCAGCAAGTACCATCCAACCTAACCACGTTCATCTCTGTCCACATGACTTGCCTGCCCCCTTCACAAAGCCATGTGCCATGATGAGTAAATCAGTGCACATTATCAGACTTAGTGCAGAATAATAGATGCTGTGCATTTAGTACCCCTACCAGAGTTTTCAGAGATTTCAGCCCTGGTGATGAAAAGCCTTGTGGGTGATCTTGTTGGAGACAGATGTTTTACCATCATGCTTACCAGAGAGTAAACATGCCATGCGAAACACAAACTTTTAAACCATTATACTAATCAACATTTTATTACCTCTTGTTTTATGACCACTGGAAGCTGTTCCATGATGTCTAATGCCTAACCATGCCCAGTAGGGTAGTGGTTCTCAACTGGTCCAGCCTCAGGTGTGATGTGTCATTAAGTCATAAATCACAAATCTATCAAACGATCTTTATTTCTTAAGATTGAAGGTTTGCTCTGTGAACCACTCCAAAAATTGCCTCGTAACCCACCATTTGAGAAGCACTGCATTGGCGTATAAGGAAACCTATGATGTACTGTGCTGTGGGTGAGACGAGAAATTGGATTCACACAAGAATCAACATCAATTCTGATTTGATTAACAACTTCCAAACTTTTTTTTCAGTTCGTTTTAAGTTTGCTTTTGTGTGTTTACATTGTCGCTCAGTTGATCAGGTTATCACCTTATATTTATAAAAAGTACCTAATCTAATACACACTTTACTCTGCCTTCATGACATCGGCCTAATTTGCCACACTGTCTTTTAGCACACAGCAGACTAGAGTAAGTCCTGAAATTAGGCCCCTTATTACTGAATAGAGAATTAATTTTGAATCGGGAATCATTTCAAATCGAGTCTGTTGGCACGAAGAATCGAAATTGACTTGAGATAGTGAAAGATTCACTCCCCTAGTGCTAGCATTGGATTTTGAAGTATGATCGCCATTGATATACTATTACAGTTTAATTACACCTGAGGATGCAACTTTGAAGTTCTGTGATTAAAACTAAGTTAGCCTAAGTGTTGTGTAACTTTAACTGATGCTTATGGCTGTATCCTATACTTTTGTGTTTTTTTTATATTTCAGTCTCAATATTGTCTCTTACTAAGCACCTTGTTTACAATTCTGTATAATATCAGCAATTACAGTGTTTTTATACAATGCAAAATACTGTTGCTTGGTGGATGTTGTTTAATGGTTATTTGACAAAACAAGTTTTTGGAAGTGTTGAAAAGAATATTTTAGGCTAAGTATACTAATGTAGCTACTGTGTTTGTCTGAATGTCTCTTGTTGTGTTACATGCCTTCAACATAAAAACAAACTAAACTTAAGCATTAAATGTCATGTTACTTTGATATTCAGGTGTATGGTGCTAGTAGTAAACGGTGCTACAGCGTCATTTATAGTCAGTAATATTGGGTAGATTGGTCGATAATATAGTTTATATTGCAGAGTTTCACTGTGTGCTCTCAATGGGGATATTACCCCATATAAAGGTAGAATATGTTACAGTCCAGTCTGAGTTTGTTAGAAATTATGTGATTGTTGGAGAGCTAGCATATTGTCCCTGAGCTGTGTGATCACATGAATCTCTTTCTCTCTCCCATGTGCTCTCTCTCTCGCTGACACTGTGTATCTCTCTCTCTTTGTCTCTCTTTGTCTATTTGTGTCTACCTGTCTCCATCTCTCTCTGTACACAAAATAATGAATGGGTTGTCAAAATACAATGCAATAAAAATGTTTGGTTGAGATGGGAGTGAATTTATCAAGTTTGTTTTGCTTGTCATTCCAGTGGGCTTTATGAGTACACACGCATAATGACTTAATGATAACAGTAATAATAATAATGACAACAATAAATTAATGGCTGCTCGGCCCCCTCCCCCAGGCCCCTCCCTCCATGGTGAGCCCAGAGCAGCGGCAGCATGCAGAGCACATCTTCCTCTCCTTCAGGAAGTCCAAGTCTCCCTTCGCCGTCTGCAAACATATCCTGGGTACGACACACACACACACACACACACACACACACACACACACACACACACACACACACACACACACACACACACACACACACACACAGTCTGCTCAACATGTGTTTGATCATCTCTCCATTCAATTATGCTCAAAGTCACAACAAATATGAGGTGAAAATGTAAATGGTCAAAGAGATGATAACAATATAAAAATGTACGTATATGCGTGCAGTGAAAAAGTACTTGACTGAGTAATGTTCCAGGAAAGTGTTAACATTGTGATTTGGGTTGTCATTAATTGTTTAAAAAAAATTGTTAGACTTTTCAAAAGTTTTGGAATGCCAATAATAATGTGTGTGTGGGCCCCCTCCCCGCCCACCCCCATGATCCTCCATCTCCTGTCCCCCACTCCTGCTTCCTGTCCCCCCCCCCCCAGAGACCAGTAAGGTGGACTACGTCCTGTTCCAGGCAGCCACGGCAGTGATGGAGGCGGTGGTCCGGGAGTGGGTCCTGCTGGAGAAGAGCAGTATCGAGTCTCTGCGCACGTTCTTACTCGCCTACGTCCTGCAGAGACCCAAGTACGAGTGCTTGACTTGACTTGATTGACTTGACGTGTTCGAGAAGGGTGCTTGCATTCGTGAGTTCGCTGGTTTCGATACCCACCCCCTGTTGCCGGGGTCTTTGTAGTACTGTTTGTACCCGACTAATTTCTCATAAGTTCTTGACTTATATTTGTGTTGACTTTTACATGCTTATGTTTCATACAATCATGCCAATCAGTTGCACACAGAACAAGACTGAGTTAAGTTAACATGCTAATCACATCCAGATCTTTTTACAGAAACGGTCTACAATGTTGGTCTCTCATTAGATCTAACATGAAGTATGCCTCCTTCTGAAGCATTAGTGCTCTTTTGATAATTACTTATACATTATGGTTATTATGTAACGAAATTCCATAAGCCTGTGTTTTATTTGGTTATTGTAATGTGCATAAAGAAAGCGTACATTGTGCGACTGAGAATTTGAGTCGACATAAAAATAACAATGTAGAAGATACTCCTTTTTCTAGTCCGTTTACCTTTCTTTCTCTCTACATCTTTACTCTTTTTTACTCCCTCTCTCCCTGGGGCGTGCGACTCCAGTCTCCAGAAGTACGTGAGGGAGCAGGTGTTGCTGGCGGTGGCGGTGATCGTGAAACGAGGCTCTCTGGATAAATCCATCAACTGTAAGAGCATCTTCCACGAGGTGGGCCGGCTCATCACCTCCGGAAACCCCACCATAGTAAGTACGACTGCCCACTGCTACTACTAGTACTCGTACTATTAGGGAACATGCGGGGGTACACACATGAAGACTGCCAAGACAACCAACTTCAATTTAGCCAATGTTAAAATGAATATAACTGGATTATATTTAAATAATGTTATGTCTATATATCGTAAAATATACGCAAAACAAACATTTGAACAAACTGTTCGTTGCAATCAATCAATTTTGTTGTGTGTGGAATACATTTAATTTGGTTATGTGTAATAGTAGACCTACGGTTCAATTTGTAATGTCTGATCAACGCCATGTCATGACGAGTTTGTGGAATAACTCGTTATAGATGTGCACGTTATGCAGGCCTACATGTAATGCATATATTGTAAAACAAACATTTAAAAAAAAAAAACTGACGTTCTTGATCTCACACTGGCTGTTGCCAGTGTAATCTGAGAACTGGCCTGATAATATCAAACCAGTTAAAAAAAAAACTCCACAGTGGGTGGTGAAGACCCTTCGCACTCCGTGACAATCAGAGTGGCTCCATGTAGAGGTCAGAAGTTACACATGTTGTGGAGACTCCATAAGGCGGTACTGTCACCCCTTCCCCCACTAGAGGGCAGCAGAGCAGCAGCTGTGTGGGATACAGTCTATGGCTAAAAATCAATGAAAGGTCTCTGGCCTCTGTTGACCAGAGGAGGAGGAGGAGGTTAAGAGAGGGCATAATGTATATCCCTCTGTTCTCTACACACCAAACATGGTATATTGTCTGTATTAACATATGCAAGACCATGTATGAATAACATAGCATGTGTGTGCGTGCGTGCATGCGTACATGTAACCTGCTGTATGTGTATATATTAACATGTTTGTATTGCCCCCCCTGCAGCAGACGCTGGCGTGCTCCATCCTCATGGCGCTGCTGGGAGAGTTCTCCAGCTCCAGTAAGACCAGCAGCATTGGGCTCAGCATGGAGTTCCATGGCAGCTGCAAGAGGCTCTTCCAGGTAGGCGACGCCACTTGTAATGACCCGGGACCCCTCATAACGATCCTGGGCCCCTCATAACAACCTAGAACCCCTTCTAACCAATTAGGGCCCCCCCATCATGACCCAGGGCCCCTCCTTACCAATTAGGACCCCTCACAATGACCCTGGGACTGTCCTAACCAATTAGGGCCCATCATAATGAGTGAAGGTCCCTCATAACCCTGGGCCCCTCATAATGATCCAGGGCCCCCTTAATAATGAGATAGGGGCCCCTCCTAAAAACCCTTTGTGTATGCGCAGAATTAATTCACCCACTAAAATCACGCACTCGTCTGCTACGACCTACACCTGAGCCCCCACCCACCCACCCAACCTCTGACCTCTGACCTCCACCCCCTAGGAGGACGACCTGAAGCAGGTCTTCATGCTGACCGTGGAGGTTCTGCAGGAGTTCAGTCGTCAGGAGAACCTCAGCGCCCAGATGTCCTCCGTCTTCCAGAGATACCTGGCGCTGGCCAATCAGGTGCTCAGCTGGAACTTCCTGCCGCCCAATCATATCCTTTCTGTCGCCAAGCCACGCCTTCTGACTGGCCGGGGGGAGGAGTCTGTCCAGTCAGAGACAGTCACAGTAAGATCTAAAGGTTTCAGTGCGGTGGTTTGTTTATTCTCATGCATGTAGTTTTTAAGTTGGTGACGACTTTGGAACTGTTTTGATCTTGATCTAATCAAAGCGCTTGGCTGTGTGTGTGTGTGTGTGTGTGTGTGTGTGTGTGTGTGTGTGTGTGTGTGTGTGTGTGTGTGTGTGTGTGTGTGTGTGAGTGTGAGATATGTATACCAAGTGTCTTTAATGAGTGTGTGTGTATATAATGGCGCATCTGGCGTGAGCCCGGTGGCCGCTGAAAGGGGGAGGGATTGATGAGGACCTCAGGGAGGCCTGCTGCTGTCCAAGCGTTTGTGAGGACATGCCAGCGTGTGCCTGCCACACACACACACACACTCATTCTCTCACTCGGCGGCCTCTTCATGGTCTTTTTAACCCCATCACCCCCCCCGGCATGCCCCCCTGCCCCCCTTCTACCCCCCGGCATCAGGCACGCTCCCCCTGATCCCGGCGCGTTTGTCCGACTGCCTATCACTCTAACAGCCGGGTGGGGGAGGTGGTTAGGTGGCGAGTGTCAGGCCAGGCGGTATGGGGGTGGGGGTCACAGTGGGGCCGTAGTGGGGGGTCGAGCTCTGGGGCTGAAGCAGGGGTCAGGGTGGAGTTGCGGGGGATCATGGTGTCAGGTCGTGTGACTGACA
>PIJE02002675.1:41424-60754 GCA_002895965.2 Coryphaenoides rupestris
CCTTCTCCTCCTTAGCATAATGCCCTAAACGCTGTCTATGTGTGTGTTTGTCTGTGTGTGTGCGTGTGTGTGTTCTATTTTAAGGGTTGCTCTGATGTCTCAGCTGTTGTCTCTAGCCCCTCAGCTGTGTGTGTGTGTTTACAGTAGACCCGTTGCCGGATTAGAACCTGAACCTGGATATTGACCCTGCTTAACGGCACAAAAATATATGCACACACACACACACACACACACACACACTCAAGCACGCATGCACACTCACGCACCCGCTCGCACACACACAGGATTGGTGTTTATAGAATTATTACATCAAATAACTATTCAGTATGTGCTCATTCTGTTTTCCACAGAATGTGCTTTATAAGTTACAATAAAGTTTTATTGGAGATGACAGAAGGGGAAAGTCACAGACAAGTGAAAGAGATAGAATTAGAGACGGGGAGAGAGAGAGGGACAGACGGTCCTTTTCTTGACGGTCCTGTACTTGATGGTTCTGGTCTTCATGGTTCTATATTGGATGGTTCTGGTCTCGATAGTTCTGGTCTAGATGATTCTGTATTGAATGGATAGATGGTTCTGGTCTAGATAGTTCTGGTCTAGATGATTCTGAACTGGATGGATAGATGGTTCTGGTCTTGATGGTTCTGTATCGATGGCTCTGTATTGGATTGTTCTGGTCTCGATGGTTCTGTGTTGAAGCTGCCATCAGGAAGCTGGGCTGGAAAGCCGACTAAAATGTTTTAGAGAAATAAACAACACACAGCCTTTGGTTTGGTTTGACCGGCATGCACACAGTGAGCACCTGGAGCAATCAGCCTTTTATTAGGTTAACACCCGTTAACCACGCCCTCTCTCTGGACCATGTGACACGTGTAAGGGCACATTCAAGAACAACAACAGTCAACTGTTCAACATTCTGCATTGGATGGTCCTGGTTTCGATGGCTCTAGTCTTGATGGTTCTGTATTTGATGGATCTGGTCTAGATGGTTCTGTATTGGATGGTTCTGGTCTTGATAGTTCTGGTCTAGATGATTCTGAACTGGATGGATAGATGGTTCTGGTCTAGATAGTTCTTGTCTTGATGGTTCTGGTCTCGATGGTTCTGTATTGGATTGTTCTGGTCTCGATGGTTCTGCATTGGATGGTCCTTGTCTCAATGGCTCTAGTCTCGATGGTTCTGTATTGGGTAGTTCTGGTGTCGATGGTGCTGGTGTTGATGGTTCTGTTCTGGACCAGATGATGAATGGTCCTGCAGCGGTGGGGAGAACCACAGGGCTCCAAACACTTAGTTAGTTAGCCTTCCCTCTCTCCGTTGATTCAAGTCGGCCTGTAATTACACATACATACACACATACACATACACACACACACACACACACACACACACACACACACACACACTGAGATTTCTCTGGTTTATCTTATAACAGTCACAGTCAACAGTATTATTATTATATGTATAAATGTATATATATACAGTATATATATATATATATATTTTATATATATATCTTTTTATTTTTTTTTTTCTTTCTTTTCAATTTTTTTATTTTTTTTTATTTTTGGATTTTTAATATTTTTTTACTTTTACTGTATATATTTAGTTCTTCATAAATCTACTTTTTATTTACCACTCGCTTTGGCAATGTAAATGTACGTTTCCCATGCCGAGAGAGAGAGAGAGAGAGAGAGAGAGAGAGAGAGAGAGAGAGAGAGAGAGAGAGAGAGAGAGAGAGAGAGAGAGAGAATGGGAGAGGGGGGAAAGAATACAGAGAAAGAGGGGGAAGAAGTATGTAATATCAAGAGGGGGAGAGAGACTATAAGTTGAGGAATGGTGTTGATGAGTCTCTGTGGAACAGGACCGGTATAAATACACTTATTGTCTCTCTATCACTCTACCTCTACCTCTCGCTCTCTCTCTCTCTCTCTCTCTCTCTCTCTCTCTCTCTCTCTCTCTCTCTCTCTCACGCCATTTATCCCTCAATCACTCGCTATCTCTCCATCTGTTTCTCAATCACCCACTCTGCACTCTGTACCCAGCACCCAGTACAGTTCTATTTCGTAATTTAGTTTTTTGTATTCACTTTCTTTATAGTGCCAACACACCACAATTTTACAAGCCTTATCAAATGGGTCTCTCTCGCACTCTCACTCTTTCACACTCTCTCTCCCCCCCACCCTGTTTTGGCAGAGCTTTTCGGGCCTTGTTTTGATTTAACCAGATCTGTGTCTCTCTCTCTTTCTCTCTCTCTCTCTCAAGCTCCCGTGTTTCCTGTCCGCCTCATGCTCTCTCTCTTTAATATCACTCTATCACCATCTACCCTTCTGTCCTCTCTATCACTCTCTCTACTTGGGCGGCATCTCCTTCCCTCTTATCTCGCACGTGTTGCAGGGGTCTGATAAGGTGTGTGTGTGTGTGTGTGTGTATCTGGTGGTGATGGTTCCTCCATGCCGGAGAGTGACCTCTGAGCATTCGCGACGCCATGCTAGTGATGAACGTTTTTGCTCTGGATCTCTCTGGGTTTGATTGAGAAGGTCTGTGGGTCAGAATAAGCTGCTCTGCCATCGTTTGGTCATCCATGTGTTGAGAATCTGTTTCATCGGTGAGTGTTAAAAGTCGGCGTGTGATTGTTGCGTTGATAAGAAGTTAGTCCTGCAAGTTGCTAGTCGTGGATGGATGCCGACAGGTAGACTGCAGACATTGGGGATCAAACCCAGAACTTTTTTATCTAAAAGTCAGAACACCCAAACCCCTATGAGATGAACCTGGTCTGTCTGAGCCCCTTCACTTAAAAAGCAGTTTTTTTTTAAAATGCATTTCTATAGATGAGTCGTGTGTGTGTCTCGACCAGACAAGATTCAAGCTGGATTAGATGGCAGGAGATGCTATAAACGTCTGGGTGACTTTGAGGAGAGCTGCTGCTGCTGCTGCTTCTGTCTCTCTGACAAGACCAGAGCCAGATCTTCTCTGGTGGAGACCAGAGCTTGAGTTTGTGGACTAACTCGGTGCCCTTCAGGGATTAATAAAGTGTTCTCTTTCATCTGACTCCTGAGACCGGAGCAGAGCAGAGGAGAGCCTGCTGGGGTTGAATCTGACTATACGAGGGTGTGAAGGTTAGCTGGTGTGTAGGAACTGAACTGTCCGAGAGGGGTATTCCAGGGCTTGACACTGCGACCATTTTGCTCACTTATCCGCGTATAAAAATAGCTTTGTCCAAACACGAATTTACATTTGGGGAGCACGTGTGCAAGTGGAATTTTTATTTTGGAATTAAAATAAGCTGGATCACATTTCACATTATCACTGACCATGGGAATGCACCGGCTCATCCAAAAACAAAACACAAACTCCAAGGACTATATACATTATTTCACCTAAATTAAGTAGTGACTGCACGACTTGGCAACGGATGAGAAACAGAATATGAACGCAGCGATTTTTCCACTTGTTACATTGTTATTGTTCCCCTTTTGAAATAAGTTTCTGTAACGTCCAACACATAATTTCGAGTTTTGGAGCAGGAACATCAGGACGTGATGTAAAGCTTACAACAACATACAGTACCACACCTGAACTTTAGCGGCAGCTGCAAATGCATCTCTGCCGTTCCCCTGTGCTGTCCACCCGTTTTAAAGCCCGGCACCGGAGCGCACTGACAAGCAGAGTAGCTTAAGCTGTTCACAACATTACATTACCATACCATCCATCACATAGTTTTGCTTTGAACAAGAACCTGCAGCTATTTTATTTAGTTTAGAAATCTTTTGATTTAGGAGCACATGCTGGCTGGGAAAAGAGTCTGCATCAGTCCCATTCCCTTACGTTGGAAGGTTAAAAGACCCGTAGCTTGTTACCATAGAGGTTCCTCAGGGTTCCATCCCATAGAATGAAAAATATTGGTAATAAATAAAATATGTTCGATATATCTGTTCTCTTACTCTGGCCAGCTCTGGGATCACACCTTTACGTCTGACCTGATATAATAGAAACTCATCAGTTTCTTTCGTTTTCCTTTGTCCTCTATATTTATTATCTACAAGTGTTGAGTCTTTGCTAACCTGCTGGTTTCTCTGTGCACCTGTGGCACCTGTCACCTGCAGCAGTACGGTGTTGTGATCATGTCTAAACCTCTCTGTTTACTGTCTAGATTAGTCATTTTATATAAAGTGACTTGCAATGAAACCTAATTCAGATGCATGTCATTCATGAGCAGGTAGGGGTTAACTTAGGACCTCTTGCTCCAGAGATGCCTACAGACGGACAGAAAGTGGATGGGGGAATAGAACCCAGAACCTTATGGACTGGGACGTCCAAAACACCTTCACCATTGAGTTTCTCTGTGGTCCCATCAGGTGCACAGGAAGATCCGTGAGGACTCGGACATGGCCCAGGACTCGCTGCAGTGCCTCGCCCAGCTAGCCTCCATGCACGGGCCCATCTTCCCTGATGAGAGTGCCCAGGTGTCCTACCTGGCGCACCTGGTGGAGGGGCTGCTCAGCATGATCAACGGGTGAGTATGGGCGGGCCCCGCCCACCCGTTTTGTGTGTGTGTGTGGTGGAATTGAACCTGATCTAAATTAAAGGGGCTGCGATCAACTATGTTAATAATTAGGTCTGACACACACACACACAGCGCATGTGTGTTTGTAGCGTGTGGAGGGACCACGATGTAATCTTCTATATTTGGAGAGTTTTTCCAGTTGCCTCATCAGGAAACCATGTGGAGCGCGCGGGAGGGTCTCGACTGTCAATCAAACCTTAATCTGATTGGGATTGGCTGGAGAGCATTTTGCACACCAACCATGTGGTAGAGCTGGGACGTATAGACTCTGACGTACGCAGCCTAACCTTCAGAGATAATTGAGCCATGATGCCCTAACCCCCACCTGCTCCTTAATGACGTTAATCTAAAACAATTTCCCAGTAAACCGCTTTGGATGAAAGTGTCTAGATAACTGAATAGTAATGTAAACCAAATGGAATTAAAAAACAGAATATTTGTTTTCTGTTTCTGTCCTTGTATCCTAGCTATCGTGCTGTTAATCTAGCAATTATGATTGCTTGAAATTCAAATCTTACCGCACCATCAGCGATATATTGTTTCCCTCTTTTTGACAAATGTACTTATTGTAAGCCGCGTCTGCCAAATGCCCTAAGTGTAAATGTATGTATTGCAGGATTGAGATGGAGGACTCTGAGGTGGTGGGCATCTCCAACATCATCTCCAACATGATATCCATGTTCCCACGGAGCGTGCTCACGGCCTTGCCTAGCGACCTCTTCACCGCCTTCATCAACTGCCTCACGCTGCTCACCTGCTCCTTCGGACGCAGCGCCGCCGTGGAGGAGGTGGTGGGTACTGCACACGCACGCACACACACAGTAGCATCAAACGGTGTTTGTAATGTGTCACTCAAGATTTGATTGTCTTGGTATGATGTCTTCAAATGTTTTTCCCTCTCCCTTCCTCAAAGTCAGTGTTTTATTGTCACATGTTCTTCATAACACAGGGCCATTATGAACAGTGACATTTTTGTGACAGGCGACAGTATGGCAGGCGACACTATGCAAAGAAAGTAGGCAAAAAAAGAAAAAATACCAAGAAGATAAATGTAGATGTATATATATATATATATATATGAGTGGCACAATATACATAATAATGGTAAGAAATATTAAATTGAGGTTATGTTGACTCCCGAAATATTAATTGAATATTGGGTATTATCAATGTACAAGTAAGTAAGGGCGGATACACAAGTGAGGGAAGCAGTAGCAGGAATATGGCATACGGCATGTCATAACAGAAATATACAAAAGATAGTGAATCAGAAGCAAATGTATCCAGAGTAGTTGAATAATCTAAATCTAATCCAATAATTTTCCTGTCTCCTGCCTCCCCCCTCCCCCTCCTCTCCTGCCTCCCCCCCCCTCAGTTGGATAAGGATGACATGGTGTACATGGAGGCCTATGACAGGCTGTTGGAGGCGTGGCTAACTCTGGTCCAGGACGACGAGCACTTCCCCCGTGGCTGCTTCGTCCAATCAGCCATCCAGGTGTTCAACGGCTACATCCAGTGTCACCTGGCCGCGCCTGACGGCACACGCAACCTGGTCAGCACACACACACACACACACACACACACACACACACACACACACACACACACACACACACAGCATCAATGACAATAAGGAGTACTGAGAGGCAAAAAAATATATTATTAATGACAATACATGAATTGGATTAAATATACTTTTAGTTGGTGGCATTTAAGGTACAGTATGTTCTGCTTCTTTTTCTTTCCATTTATTCATTTTTCCCCCCTTCTTTCATTTTTTACGTCCCCCCCATCCCAGTCGGGGAATGGTGTGTCCTCCGGTGAGGATGAGGAGATCCATGAGATCCAGGAGGACGACAGGGAGCTGTTCTCGGATCAGCTGGCCAGCATTGGCATGCTGGGCCGGGTCGCTGCGGACCACTGCATCCCCCTGCTCACCAGGTATATATTGGTATATACACACACAAACACACACACACACACACAGAACCTCTCACACACACACACACACACACAACACACACACACACACACACACACACACACACACACACACACACACACACACACACACACACACACACACAGAACCTCACACCACAAAACTATCGTCACCCCCCCCTGCAGCCTTCTGGAGGACAGGGTGAACCGGCTGCACGGCCAGCTGCAGAGGACCCAGCAGCACCTGATTGCCGCCAGCGACCCCGCCACCGTGGACCGCAAGGTTCTGGATGACCTCTACGAAGACATCCACTGGCTGCTCCTCGTCTCCGGTCAGTAGTCAGTGCTTTAACAGGAACACAGCCGATGTACTGTATATTGCTGCGGCTCTCTGACAGCGGGGCCGGGGGGGCTCAGACCGGCCACCCCAGCATTATAAGGCAAATGCTCTAACCGCTGAGCTCAATGACTGCGTGTCTGCAGCCATTCCGGTTGGCCATTTCTTTCACAGCGGCTCGGAGAACACCTGCCACTCCACTACGCTAATAATGCGAAGCCAGCTGTTGCTTCAGTGGGAGAGCGTGGATCCTACGGGTCTCTGCCCTGCAGCCTAGCGCACTCGGCAAGCTGAGGTTCTCCCCGGTCCACCTGTCCAACCATGAACTTTGATCGCTTGGTTTTGTAGTTATTAATGATTTCATTATCTATCGGCCAGGCTTTTTCCTAGCCAAGTGTCGCGGTGTTCCTGAGCAAGACGCCTAACCCCAACTGCTCCCAACCAGCTGGCGTTTGCCCTGTGTGCGTGGTTGACGCCGCCGTGGGTGTATGAATGTGTGTACGAATGGGGGAATGTGAGGCACAAATTAACGGTCTACCTATCTGCCTCCCCAGGGTGCCTGCTGGGAGACGACCCCCAGGGGGAGACCCCGATGATCCCGGCGGAGGTGATGGAGTTCTCCATCACCCACTCCACGGAGGTGGACATCAACACCACCCTGCAGATCATGGGGTCCCCGGGGGAGAAGGCTTCCTCCATACCCGGCTTCAACCGCACCGACACCGTCGTCAGGTGGGTCTGCGTCGCGCGCCTCGCCCTGACCCCGGGGGTGGTGGTGGAGGAGGTCGTGGTGATGGTGTTGATGGAGGAGGTGGTGGTGGAGCAGGAGGTGGTGGTGGTGGTGTGGCGTCTTGTTATTGTTGTGTTGTTTTGTAGCGTTGTGTTGTAGTGGTATATTGTCACATTTCTGTTGTGTTTTTATTGTTGCAGGATAGTGGTATTGTATGATAGTATTGGAGTTAGCAATCTGGGTATTGTTATCTACAAGTGTATTAAAGTGCTGATAGTGCTTTTATTATTTTATTATACTATTGGTGGAGCGGTTGTCTGGCAATTGTGGTGTAGTATTGTATAGCTATATTATATTATAGCATTGGTAGAGAGCAGTTGTCTATATTGAAGTGTAGTCTTAGGGTTAGGGTTGCCTGCCTGCCCTGCCCTGCCCTGCCTTGCCTTGCTTATAGTTTTATGAATATATCGTCTAAAATGTCTCCAGCGCTGGTTGCAATACTGAAAGCGTCAAACTACTGATAGTTCATATATTATTACCAGTATCCATTTAATACCGGTTTCCGGGGCACATCATTTTCTATGTTTTCTATTCTAAACTTTCTAACTTATTTTTTATGAAATGTATCTTACTTTTATTGTGATACTATAAGGCTTATACAATTGTTTTTATTTTTAGGTTATTTTTGAGCGACCTCTGACACAAGAATTTCCTTCGGTATTAATAAAGTTCTATCTTACCTTATTTTATCTTAATTAAATAATCATCAGCGGTTAGCTATAGTTAACATCAAATTTTACTTTTGGAGTGACTTTTTAGAGAAAAAAATGATTTGATCACGAGCCCTCAGAAATCCTGAGGTAGCCATCTGTTGGCTGTTTATATGAAAGGCAGAAGCGACATGTAACACAGGACCGCAGGCTGGAATCGAACCTGGGTCACGATGAGGTGTATGTAGCTAGCGCGTTTGTGGGTGGATTCACTGAGCTGCCTCTGAGAGATTCTGAGAGACACTTGCCGTCCACATTAGAAACTGTTTTGAACGTTCCTCATCACCCATCATTTTCATCATGGTGGTGGGGGTGGGGGGGGGGATAACAGGCGCCTTACAGATTCTGTTTACTCAAAGCTGGATGACATTTCCCTGAACCGGGTCATACACCCACCACCAGACCACCTGACACACACACGCACACCTCCTGACACACACACACACACACACACACACACACACACACACACACAGTGAATGCTGGACCTTCTACAACAATGCAAGGTCTACTGTGACCTTAAACAGACGAAACATCCCAGCGACACATGCTGCCGTGTCTACAGTTGTCTCCTCGCTTAATGGTCTACGTGCCCCTGTGCACTGCACAAATACACACACACACACACACACACACATGATAAACCAAAGGTAACCGGGCCCCTATCCAATTAGCATTCAGCCTGAACCTCAAGATGGTGGCCTAGAGTTCTCAGTACTTTTAATGATGTATTGTCTTATGGCAACACGGTCTCCCTGCGTGTGTGGAATGGCCAGATCTAAGTTTAGGAGCGATCTGGTGTCCTGAAGTTAGCTAATTGGTTAACAAGGCTTTGTCAAGGCTGAGCAACACGCTGACGTACAGACAACATAAGAACACCACAACTGTTGGGGGGTGCGTGTTTGTTCGTGTGTGTTTTAATGTCAAGGCTGTTGTGTCTAAGTGGCGATAACAAACTTTAATATTCCCCGTTGTTCATCATGGTTTTCGGTTTCATTGTAACTCCTCCTCCCCTCCCTTTGTTTCCCTCTGTGATGCATTCCTCTCCTCCCTGCCACTCATCTCAACTCTTCCCCCTCCTGGTCCTCCTCAATGGTTCTTCTCTCACCATTTGTCATTCATCCTTTCATTTCCATGGTGTCTAATCCCTTCATACCTCTCCTTTGTCACTCTTTCTCACGTCTTTATCGTCCCACTTATTTTGCTCCTCTGTATCCCCTCTTCATCGCCCTCTGTCCTCATCTCTTCAAATCCTCTCATCCACCTTTCTCTTTTCCCCTCCTTTTTCTATCACCTCCCCTCTCTCTCCCTCCATCTCTTCACTCCCACCCTCTCCTCGTCTTATCTCCCACACTCCTCCTCTCCCCAGGCTACTGTCTGCAGTGTTGAGGACGTCTGAGGTGGAGTCTCGGGCCACCAGGGCCAGTCTGACCATGCTGCTCAGTCCTCAGATGGGGAAGGACATCGTGTGGTTCCTGCGTCGCTGGGCCAAGACTTACCTGCTGGTCGACGAGAAGCTCTACCAGCAGGTAAGATACACACTGACACTCAGGGGTTTAATCAATCGGTTTTCTGTTATATACAACGGTAAATCAACGGTTTCCACAGGTCGCTTGTAACTATCCAATGCGGCAAGTAATCCTGTGTGCGTGATGCTTTGCAAATCCATGGAGATTTTATTACAGATGTCTGACATGTTTGTGTCATTGGGGCTTCATACTTCGTTCGACTGCCATGGGTTTCATTGGTTTTCTAATATAAGATATACAATATATACAACCGATATGTCTTCATCTATTAGATATATCATTCATATTTCTAGAATTGATGATTTGGCTAGCTACAATTTTTTCCAATACTTTAGAGAGGAAAGGAAGGTTAGAGATGGGCCAATAGCTGCTGAGAGCTTCGGGGTCGAGGCCAGGCTTCTTGAGTAGAGGTTTTACCACAGCACACTTAAAGCTAGAGGGAACTGAGCCTGTCGACAGAAGAAGTCTCATACAGATCAGGGCGAGGCAGGCGGGAGGGTAGTTAGGCAGGTGAGGGTCATACACAAGACGGGTTCTCAGACGTTCCAAGGTCAAGGCACACAGCCACTTCTTGTACCTCTGCAGAACTCACATGGCGTCTTTGTCTCCACTCTTCCTCCTCCTTCCTCGTCCACTTCTTCCTCTCCCACTTCCAACACGCTCTCCTCGACTCTCTCCACCACCCAGGTCCTCTCCTATTTATGTCCTGCAGGCAGGGCATTGATTGGCTGCCGCCGAGTTCCTTTAACGAGGCGCAGCCAATGGATCTTTCCCAACTCAAGCGGCAAGTCCCGCCCCCCCCCTAGTTACTGTTGCTATGGCCCACAAGCTTTCCCACAGCTCTGCAGCATGTTACCGAAATGTCCACTGAACAACGCCCCCCTGCTGATGATTCTCTCTCAATATCGCTGTATGTTATTTGCCAAATGCCGCTCCTTTATCTAAGAGAGTTGTACAGAAAGGCCTGAACTATTTGACACAAGGATATATTCATGACATTCGGATTTCGGACGGAGCAGACGACAACATAAAACTTGATGCTAAGTGTTGGCGATCTATGCGGAAGACACAAACGCCTCACAAACTCCACATTGAAATTCATCAGGACAAAATGGTGGAGTCCTACTGCACATGTAAAGCAGGGTGAGTACGTTAGTGATGTGTTTACAATGAAAATAAGCCTAAGATCTGCTAACTACAATGGGCTTATCACCTAGTTATGCTAATCACACGATGGCGCGGGAGCACCATTTGTAGCACAATCTGGTCCTCGCGAAAAAAACATTTCACTGCTCAATACCTGTACACTGAAATAGGTGACAAATAAACCTTTGAATTTTAACTGGAGGGGACACTAGATTAGCTGGCTAGCTAAGGATCGGTAGCCATCCATCTATCTATCTACCTATAACATAACAAGTGATGCCTTCTGTTCAACTCAAATGTTACAGAATAAGTATACATAAACGGGTGGTAGCCTACTGAAGCATATTTTTTGCTTGCTTACCTTCGCGCATACAGCCTTGTGCTTGTTGATGTTGTCCACATTCAGCTGTGTATGGGGCCGTCCACAAGCCTTAATCCACTTCAAACATTTTTCCAACTGTGTTTTAGGCTTTGGAAAATTGATGAAACGCGCTCCCTGTAATCTCTCTGGATATCTGTGGTCATTATTGCACGTTCCCCAAGCGCATCTAAGAACCATGTTGTTCTAACTAAATGTAACACGTTCCCCAAGAGCATCTAAGAACCATGTTGTTCTAACTAAATGTAACACGTTCCCCAAGCGCATCTAAGAACCATGTTGTTCTAACTAAATGTAACACGTTCCCCAAGCGCATCTAAGAACCATGTTGTTCTAACTAAATGTAACGCGTTCCCCAAGCGCATCTAAGAACCATGTTGTTCTAACTAAATGTAACACGTTCCCCAAGCGCATCTAAGAACCATGTTGTTCTAACTAAATGTAACACGTTCCCCAAGCGCATCTAAGAGCCATGTTGTTCTAACTAAATGTAACGTGTTCCCCAAGCGCATCTAAGAACCATGTTGTTCTAACTAAATGTAACGCGTTCCCCAAGCGCATCTAAGAACCATGTTGTTCTAACTAAATGTAACACGTTCCCCAAGCGCATCTAAGAACCATGTTGTTCTAACTAAATGTAACACGTTCCCCAAGCGCATCTAAGAACCATGTTGTTCTAACTAAATGTAACACGTTCCCCAAGCGCATCTAAGAACCATGTTGTTCTAACTAAATGTAACACGTTCCCCAAGCGCATCTAAGAACCATGTTGTTCTAACTAAATGTAGCACGTTCCCCAAGCGCATCTAAGAACCATGTTGTTCTAACTAAATGTAACACGTTCCCCAATCGCATCTAAGAACCATGTTGTTCTAACTAAATGTAACACGTTCCCCAAGCGCATCTAAGAACCATGTTGTTCTAACTAAATGTAACACGTTCCCCAAGCGCATCTAAGAACCATGTTGTTCTAACTAAATGTAACACGTTCCCCAAGCGCATCTAAGAACCATGTTGTTCTAACTAAATGTAACACGTTCCCCAAGCGCATCTAAGAACCATGTTGTTCTAACTAAATGTAGCTGTAGTCTAATCTATGAACACAACAACGCGGGACAAGCTTTGTTTGTGGGACATCATGGCGGCTCTATTGCAAGGGGCGTGGTCTTAAGAAATCAGGCAATCTTATTGGTTATTATTCTCCGCGTGACTGACAGTGTGGAAAGGTCCATTCCAATACGCTGATTGCCTGTCTCAAAGCCCATGTCTCACGGGCTCCCTCGGGGGGCCGAATTGGGAACTTCGGTTCCCAATAATGTTTCCAGAGCTCTCCTCTTATGCTCCTCAGTGGCCGGCTGCCACAACACCTTGAATCAATAGGTTCAATCAATCGGTTTTCTGTTATAAACAACAGTAAATCAACGGTTTCAACGGTAACACCCCCCTCCAGGTCAGTATACCTCTGGTCACGGCCTTCGGTGCGGACACGGAGGGAGCCCAGTGGATTGTGGGATACCTGCTGCAGAAGGTGATCAACAACCTGTCTGTGTGGAGCTCGGAGCCCGAACTGGCCAACGACACGGTGGAGCTACTGGTCACGCTGGTGGAGCGGAGGGAGAGGTGAGGAGCACTCGTTAAAGTATAAAGTTGGTGCATCTAAATTATTCGTCATTGGGACCTATTGTGTGAAACAGCGCCCCCGTGTGGTCGGTCCACTACTTCTTGGTTTGGTGCTCTTAAGACTCTGAGAGAGAGAGAGAGAGAGAGAGAGAGAGGAAAACCTCAACTATATATTTGACCTTTCAGCATCCCTAGCAAACCTAAAACCCACAAATAGGAAGGCTAATAAAAATAGCAATGAATGTAAAAACCTTCGAAAGAAATTACGGAACTTATCAAACCAAAAACAGAGACCCAGAAAACCAGAACATACGTCTACGCTATAGTGAAACATTAAAACAATATAAAAGGAAAAAAAGGGATCAACATGTTAAAAACCAGCTACATGCTATTGAGGAATCCATAAAAACAAACAAGTTCTGGGAAAACTGGAACACTCTAAACAAGCAAAAACATGAGGATCTACCAATCCAAAATGGAGATGTGTGGGTCAACCACTTCTCCAAGCTCTTTGGCCCAATAGAAAATAATACACAGCAAAAACACTTACTAGATAAACTACAAAGTTTAGAGTCAATCATAAAAGACCATCAAAACCCACTAGACTCACCAATCACACTAAAGGAACTACAAGACAAAATAAAATCACTGGAAACCAAGAAGGCCTGTGGTGTCGACGGGATCCTAAATGAAATGATAAAATTCACAGACCTCAAATTCCAATTGGCTATATTAAAACTCTTTAATGTTGTCCTTAGCTCGGGATCTTCCCCAATATTTGGAACCAAGGTCTGATAACACCGCTCCACAAAAGTGGAGACAAATTTGACCCCAACAATTACCGCGGGATCTGCGTTAACAGTAACCTTGGGAAAATCCTCTGTATGATCATCAACCACAGACTCCTACATTTCGTCACTGAAAATAATGTCCTAAACAAATCCCAAATTGGCTTTCTACCGAATTATCGCACAACAGACCATATTTTCACCCTCAGCACCCTAATAGACAACCAAATAAACAAAAACAAAAGTAAATTATTCTCTTGTTTTGTTGACTTCAAAAAAGCTTTTGATTCTATTTGGCACGACGGTCTGCTGTACAAACTATTGGAAAGCGGTGTTGGAGGAAAAACCTATGACATCATAAAGTCAATGTACACCAACAACAAATGCGCTGTTAAAATTGGCAAACACACAGACTTCTTTCCCCAAAACCAGGGGGTTAGACAGGGATGCAGCCTGAGCCCAACCCTCTTCAACATATACAGTACATCAATGAATTGGCAAAATATCTAGAACAATCTGAGGCACCTGGCATCTCCCTAGGAGACACACAAGTCAAACACCTCCTGTTCGCAGATGATCTGGTGCTGCTGTCTCCAACCAAAGAAGGACTACAGTACAACAGCACCTTGATCTACGACACAAATTCTCCCAGACCTGACAGAAAATCTAGCCAAGACAAAAATAATGCTTTTCCAAAAAAGACCCAGCCTCCAGCAACACAAATATAAATTATTTCTCGATACAACTCCCTTACAGCAGACAAAGAATGATACCTACCTTGGCCTAAACATTAGCAACACAGGTAACTTCAACAAAGCTGTAAACGACCTGAGAGACAAGGCAAGAAGGGCTTTTTATGCCATAAAAAGAAACATCAACTTAGACATCCCAATACAAATATGGCTCAAAATACTAGACTCAGTTATCGAACCCATTTCCCTTTACGGTTGCGAGATCTGGGGTCGACTTGCAAACCAAGATTTTACTAAATGGGACAAACATCAAATTGAAACGCTGCTGAGTTCTGCAAATCCATTCTCCGCACCCAACGGAAAACACCCAACAATGCATGCAGAGCAGAATTAGGACGATACCCACTAATAATACAAATTCAAAAGAGGGCATTCAAATTTCATAACCACCTAAAAGACAGTGAGCCCAGGGACACGCTCCATAACAAAGCCCTCATCCACAGAGAGACTCTAGAGCGATGCCCCCTCGGCCAGCTGGTTCTGGGAATCTATTCACAAAACCAAGCAGAGCCACCAGACAGAAACCCCATTAGAATAAACCAAATTATAAGAAAACAAAAAGAAAACTACCTCACACACTGGAAAGAATCAACCAAAAAACAGAGTAAATTAGAATGCTATTTGGCCCTAAACAGACAATACACAACGGCAGAATACCTGAGCACTGTGACCGATCCCAAAGCAGACCTGGCTACCAAGAGAAGACTCTGTACCCACTGCACCCAACAGGAGGTGGAAACCGAGCTACACTTCCTAACAACAACCTGCCACCTATACCAAGACATTAGAGATACATACTACCCACAGATCTCAAACACCCAAAAGAATTTTGAAAACTTAACAAACAACCAAAAACGTCCATATCTGCTGGGCGAGGTACAGGAATGTGCAAACACAGCAGCAAGATTTGTGAGCTGTTGCGAAGGACATCCAACGGAATACAACCTCCATAAAGACTGTCAATCACCTGTCAATGCCACTTTATTATTATCATCATTATTTTAATTTGTATTTTTGTATTTTGTATTATTATATACTGTATATATATTTTTTATATATATATCTTTTTATTTCATTTTTTTGGTAAAAACATTTATATTTAATTTCTTCTAATTTCTTTTTTCCTTTTTATTGTATCTTATTTTTGTATTTTTATATTTTGTATTTTTGAGATTTTTTTTTTACTTTTACTGTATATATTTAGTTCTTTATAAATATACTTTTTATTTACCACTCGCTTTGGCAATGTAAATGTACGTTTCCCATGCCAATAAAGCTCTTTAAATTGAAATTGAGAGAGAGAGAGGCTCTGTAACTCGCCTTAAAAGGCAAATCACTGACTGTATGTTGGTGCGAAACATAGACAGCATAGAAAACACCCCATGAGATCGTAAGCTACGCAGCAATACCACTGAGGCGATTGGCCTACCAATTGGTGTTTTCCTATCATGTATTTCTCCACCAACACACCACAACAGGTTCCTCGTGTGTGATGGCCTACTTGGCACTAAAAGCCACTGACCCACCGGCAACTTTTATTTTGAAAGTCTCAGGAAGTGCTGACGGGTTGTGTGTGCTCCCCCCCGCCCACCCCCCCCACCAGGGCCAACATGGTGGTGCAGTGTGAGAACTGGTGGAACCTGGCCAAGCAGTTTGCCAGCCGCAGCCCGCCGCTCCACCTGCTGTCCAGCTCGGTGCAGCGCAGCCTGATGAAGGCGCTGGTGCTCGGCGGCTTCGCCCACATGGACGCCGACACCAAGCAGCAGTACTGGGCTGAGGTGGGGGGGTGGGCTCGGGGTTCACGCTCAGGGTTCACCTGTCTCTCTCTCTCTGTGTGTTGTCTCTCTCCCTTAAACACTCCCTCCTGCGCTCTCTTGCTTGCTCTCTTGCCCTCTCTCGCTCTATCATTCTTGCTTGTTCTCGCTCATTCTCTCTATCTCTTGCTCTGTCGCTTTCTTGCTCTCGTGCTATATCTCTCTCTCTTGCTCTCTCTCCCGCTCTCTCTCTCTTGCTCTCCCACTCTCGCTTTCTCTCCCGCTCTCTTGCTGTCTCTCTCTCTCTCTCGCTTGCTCTCTCTTGCTCTCATTCTTGCTTGTTATCTCTCTTACATGCCATCTCTTTACTTCTATTTAATGCTCCCTTTCTCTTTTTCACTCTCTAGCTCTCCCTACCTCTCCATGGCTCTTTCTTGCTCTCTCTTACTCCTCCATCCAAACGGACACTCCCGCTCAACTGTCTCTCCACACTCTGCCCACCCCCTCCTCCCCCCCACCAGGTGCTCCACCCCCTGCAGCAGCGCTTCCTCAACCTCATCAACCAGGAGAACTTCTCCGAGATCAGCCAGGAGACGGCGGTGAGGCAGGAGATCACCGCCACCCTGGAGGCACTGTGCGGCATCGCCGAGGCAACACAGATCGACAACGTGTCATCCCTCTTCTCCTTCCTCATGGACTTCCTATCCAGCTGCATCGGTCTCATGGAGGTGTGTGTGTGTGGGGGGGGTCCTACTCCAGATGTTACAGAAACACCTTAGTTTTGTAATTTTGCAGCCAAATTTCGGACTGCCAACGACACGCACACACACACACACACACACACAAAACATGGTGGTCGTTCCCCTTATGATAATGTTCAAAGTTATCCGTTTAAGGTCATCTGATTATGCAAGGTAATAGATTTAAGGAGGTTAGGCCATGTTCTGAAACCTTTTGAGGTGTCACCATGGCAGTAGATTGTTGCCATGACAACGGGTCGAGATTAACATGTGTGCGTGTTCTCGCATCGTAGGTGTACCGCAACACTCCAGAGACGATCAACCTCATCATCGAGGTGTTTGTAGAGGTTGCTCACAAACAGATCTGTTACCTCGGAGAGGTAGGTCTACACCCACTCTCTTTCACGTACTACGGTCTATGCAGCTCTACCTATCTTTCTGTCTCTGCACTCGGATAACATGTTCTACCTCTTTCTCTAGCTCTACCTGACTCTCTCTCTCTCTCTCTCTCTCTCTCTCTCTCTCTCTCTCTCTCTCTCTCTCTCTCTCTCTCTCTCTCTCTCTCTCTCTCTCTCTCTCTCTCTCTCTCTCTCTCTCTCTCGTGTCCATGTCTGTTTGTCTATTTCTTGCACGCATGCTCGTAATTTTCTCTTTTGTCTAAGTCTATGAGGCTCTCTCCCTCTCTCCCCAGTCCAAGTCTATGAGGCTGTACGAGGCGTGCTTGACGCTGCTGCAGGTGTACTCCAAGAACAACCTGGGCCGGCGGCGGGCAGAGAGCACTGCGGAGGAGGACCAGTACCAGGACCTCCTGCTCATCATGGAGCTGCTCACCAACCTGCTGTCCAAGGAGTTCATAGACTTCAGCGACACAGGTTTATTGTGCTTCTGTCTATTTAAACTGACCCATCCACCCATCAATCAATCATCGATCGATTGATTGATGGGTGGATGGATCGATTGATAAAAAGCGGTACAAAAATGTTTTTTACGAGGTACAGGGAGGAAGAAGGGCTTTGACAATTTTTGGTTTATTTTTTGTTTATTTATAGTACTTATTTATTTAGTTAATATGTACTTTTGTAAATATGCATGTTTATGGGTGTACGGATACACATAACTGAGTGATGGAAAAGGGGTAGGATTAAATAAGCTTATGCTTCTTCCTGCTCCTTTTTGGACATGTTCTTTGGTTATTTTCTTTGACTGTATTCTTTTTATTGTATTGTTCTAACATGTTCAAAATAAAGCCTGCATCATCATCATCATCATCAATCAATGTGTCTCTGGCCAAGGCAGGGAGCAGTAGTCGGTGGGTTATGGTGTTTCCGTCTCAGACACCAAATGTTCTGGATTCAAAAACCCCAATGTCCGCATGAATGTGCGACCTTGAACTATATCATGTTTACAGTAGATGTATTTGATTTGTGTGTCTAGTCTACTACTCCCTCCGTGGCCTTGTTCTTGTATGATTAGTATGGGACTACTTTGTGACTGTGTGTGTGGTTGTGTGTGACTGTGTGTGTGGGTGTGGTTGTGCAGACGAGGTGTTCCGGGGCCAGGACCAGGGCACGGGGACCACCGCCAGACCGGTCTCGGCAGCCGATGTGGTTCTGTATGGAGTCAACATCGTCCTCCCACTCATGTCTCAGGACCTGCTCAAGGTATATCTCAGATTAACCCTCCGATATGCTGATGTCATACCTGTGAAAATACAGAATCCCCAGAATACCCATAGTCCCAGATTAAACCTGTTTACCGGCTAATCCCAGATTGAAACTGTTAACATACTCAGATTAACCGTAAAGGAAAGAAACAGGCTAAAACACTTTGACGTGGTACTGCGTTGTAGAGATGTTATGGCAGTATTTACAGCGGGATTAAACGCCTGACCCGAATCCCAACCCTCAGAGTAAACTTGTTGTCTGTACAATATGGGTCCAAGCGACTTCTGACCAAACCTTTTCTGCAGTTTCACGTAGTTCCACCAGCTAACTGTAGCGCAGCCAGCTAACTGTGTTCATACGTGCGTCTTCTCTCTGTCCCAGTTCCCCTCCCTGTGTAACCAGTACTACAAGCTGATCACCTTCATCTGTGAGATCTTCCCAGAGAAGATACCTCTGCTCCCGGAGGAGCTCTTCAAGAGCCTCATGTTCTCACTGGAGCTGGGCATGACATCGTATCCTCCCCCATCTACCCCCAAGCCTGACTACTAGGCTAAGATAGGAGCGCTAGGCTATTAATATAAAGATACATTACTAGCCGAGATGGAGGTTTCTAAAC
>PIJE02002676.1:8946-19541 GCA_002895965.2 Coryphaenoides rupestris
AGTTCCAAGAGATGCCACCGTCTACTATACCCAGTGGACTGTACCAACTGGTAAAGCTGATCTAGTCATCGTACATCCGGGTGGACACTCCCACTTGTGATGTCACTTCGTCACAACGACAATTTTTGTCACATGACATTTTTGAAACGGCTTGCAATGGCTAATCACGCTCACACCTGGTGGGACTATAGGGCCCCTTTAACAACTAAGCTGTTAAGAGTTTCAGCACTTAACCACCACCACCACCACCACCACCACCGCCACCACTACCACCACAATATTTTTTAGCTGACTTGTCAGACATATCTGGCAACCTTGCTTTTCAGTGTTCAGCTTCAACGTTCCCCGGAGGCTCACCGGCTTTGAAGCTGAGCTCGTCCTGCTCCTGGCCGTCGTAGTCGTAGAGCGCGCGCACCCTCACGCCGCCCTTCTCCGGCCCCTCCTCGCTGAAGGGGTTGGGGCCCCCGCCGTTGGTGTCGGCCCCGGAGTCGGGGGCCGCCTGGTCCTCGTCCGACCACTCGGTGGACGCCGTCAAGGCCTGGTTCTTGTCGTAGCTGCTCAGACTGTGGCGGCGGAGGAACAAGTACGGATCAGTTAACGGACTCCTATTACACCACCAGGTGTGAGCGTGATTAGCCGTATGGTGGCTAGATCAGCCTACCAGTTGCCACAGTCCACTGGGTAGGCTGGTAGGCGGATCTATCCACCATACCTCTAGGTGGACACACTCCCACTTGTGATGTCACGTGGGGGGCCGTTCCAACCGGGTTTTGAAACCGCTTGGAATAGCTAATCACGCTCACACCTGGTGGTGTAATATGTCTCCTTTAAAGGCTGCAGTTTAAGCTCGTTAGGCTCGTTAACAGGTTTATTTTGCTCTCATTTCATTCGATTACTTTGAACATTCATTATTGATTGTTGTGGATGGACAGACAGACCAACAGAGAGACAGACAGACAGACAGACAGACAGACAGACAGACAGACCAACAGGCAGACAGACAGAAAGACAGACAGACAGACAGACAGACCGACAGGCAGACAGACCAAAAGAGAGACAGACAGACCAACAGAGAGACAGACCAACAGAGAGACAGAGCAACAGAGAGACAGACAGACAAACAGAGAGACAGACCAACAGACAGACCAACAGACAGATAGATGTGAATAGGGAGAACCAGACTATGTGGCGGTAGCTGTTCAGTTCCTGGGTGTGTGTCTGTGTGTGTGTGTGTGTGTGTGTGTGTGCTGCTCTCCCCCCCCACCTGCCCCGGTCTCCTCCCCCCTGCGGTCTGTCGGCGGCCGAGGTCACTTGGGTCAGCGTGACTCCGTCGTGGTTCTTCTTGCTCTTGGCCTCCTTCCTGCTGATGTTGTGGGTCGCCTCGTGGTTGTACTCCTGCGGTAGACATGGGAGACGTTTTGGGGTTAGGTGGTGTCTTGCTGAGGGACACCTTGACACTGAGCTTGGTGACTGAACCAGGACATTGGCTTTTCCTCCGTACCTCAAACTGTGGCCAGTTCATGTGCATGCCCGGCCCGTGGGCCTGGCTGAACCACTTGAGGTCCTCCTGAGGGCTGGCCGACATCACCACATGCTCCAGCTCTCTGTACACCGTAGCGTAGCTGCCGGGAGCAACACACACACAACGCTAGCGTGTTAGCATGTTAGCACGTGGACGGAAACCACATCAAAATGCACATGCCGATGAGGTCAGTTCTACTATTCTACTCATCATAAGAATATGAGATGAGACAGAACTTTTTTCATCAAAAAGTTCAAAAGGTTCATCTGGAGATGGACTGAAGAATATCTGATCTTATCTAAAATCCTTTCCCCATAGTTTGTCCCGACATCACTTGCTCCTCCTCCTCCTCTTCTTCCTCTTCCTTCTCATCCTCCTCTCCTCCTCTCTTCCTCCCTCTCCTCCTCTCTCCCCTCCTCTCCTCCTCCCTCCTCCTCTCTCCTTCTCCTCTCTCCTTCCCTCCTCCTCTCCTCCCTCCTTCCTCCTTCCTCCTCTCTCCTCCCTCCTCCTCTCCCTCCCCCTCCTCCCTCTCTCCTCCCCCCTCCTCCTCCCTCCCCCTCCACCTCCCCTCTCCTCCTCCTCCCTCCCTCCTCCACCTCTCCTCCTCCTCTCTCCTCCCTCCTCTCCATCCTCTCTCCTCCTCCTCCTCCTCTCCCTCCTCCCCTCTCTTCCTCCTCCATCCTCCACCTCCTCCTCCTCCTCTCTCCTCCTCCTCCTCCCTCCTCCTCCTCCTCCTCCTCCTCCACCTCCTCCTCCTCCTCCTTCTCCTCCTCCTCCTCCTCCTCCTCCTCCTGCGTACTTCTGGTTCTCGGTGAGGTTGAGGTGTCTCTTGATGTCCAGCAGCATCTCCCTGAGGAAGCAGAGCCTCTTCTCCTCAAACTGCTGGCTCTGGGCGAACACCTGCTCCATGCTCTCCATGTACTGCGGGGTGCAGTTGCCGAGCTCCTCCAGAGCCTTCTCGTACTTCTCCCTGGCCTGAGAGACACATGATCACAGGTAATGTATCCCCCCGTCAAGATAAGATAAGATAAGATAAGATAAGATAAGATAAGATAAGATATGATAAGATAAGATAGAACTTTATTCATCCCGAAGGAAATTCTTGTGCCAGGTTGCATAGCACTAGAATACAACAATAGAGAAATAAACAATAGAATAATACAAATAAAATACAGATTTACACATTTACAATAAGTCTAAGTCCTAGGAGAAGTATAAAAATATCGGTGAAGTATAACAATATCTAGGCTCGATAAGATATTCAGTCCGCGAAAACAATTTGGCAATAATTGAAGTGTAATACAACTGTGATAATAATAATACTGGCAAGAGGACGTATTGCACATGATATAAAGAATATTAAGAATATTGCACATAATATCGCACGTCGAAATTCTTGAGCCAGAGGTTATAAAAATACCGATACAATGATAATGCATAACATTAGCAATGTTAGCAGCTAATAATCATAGCGTGAGCATAGTTAGGATGTTATCTAAGGACAATTAGCACCATTAGCATTTTGAGCATGTTTTCAAACAATAATGTCGAACATTATTGCAGCTACTAATGCAAAACTAATACGGTAATCTTGCTACTAATATGGTGTTAACATCAATAATATGTACTGCATCATAGTGGAATAAATAAAGTTCAAAAGGCAATTTTAGTGCTTTGTGGGCCCCCGGGGCCAAACAGAAACACAGGGGCCTTCTGTGAAGGGCATACACAACCACATTGAAGCCGGAACACAAAAAGAGCAAGATTTAAGAGGTCGAGGGGCCAAGGCACTGAAATAGTCCAATAAGGCCTGGAGGGTTCAGAGTCCTCTCTCACACAGCTAATAAAGTATTATGAGGAGGTGGGGTGGACAGTCACATATTAACCAGGATAGAGCCTCTCTGACCACACAGCAGGGCCCAAACATCCTGTTCGTCCTGTTCGTTCTTAGAACCCAAGCCCAAGCCTTATTCACCTAGCGGCCATCTTGGTTGGTTCCTAGCGCATGTAGAGCCAAGATGGCCGACGTGGCGGGTGACTCCGCCTGGGCCAACGCGCTCACCTTCTGCGAGTCCTGCTTGCACTTGTCCACCTTCTCGGTGAACTTCTTCAGCTGGTCTGCGGTGGCGGCGGGGTCTCCCTTCCCGTTGGTCTCTCTCATGGAGGCCAGCTTCTCCTCCTTGCAGGCGGCCTGGTAGTTCTTCTTAGCCGCTTCGACCTGACGGAAGCAAGAACCGGTAAGAATAATGGTCAATGATAACGGAAGAAAAAGCAGGAACCAAAGAAAAAACGCCAACTTTCCCAGAAGTACATGCAGAGTCAAAATCACATACAGTATGTCTGAGAAATGTCCCTCACCCTTGGTGTGTTGATTACGGAGCACAGATTAATTTGAATGATTGAAAAGCTTATGATATATTCAAAGTTAAAATAGTTAAATATTGGAAATAATGTCAAATGACAAATCCTCTGAAATATTACATAGTCTACTTACAGGCCCAAACGATCACGTCACTCGAATGTTTATTTTACTATTGAGACGTATTTGCTCTTCTTATTATTCACGTGCAACCAGGCGGTCGCTGGGCAGGGCGTGGTGTTCTCTCGCATGGTTTGAAAGACAAACACAAGCGCCCACAGTCAACAACGCTTTCTGCAGTTGTTTTTGACTGCACTGCAAGTCTATCAGTTGCATCAACCGGTGCACCGGAAATGTCTCTGTGTCGCTTTCCCTTCCGGGAAAACACCGGAGTGGGTTTTGCAGTGTCTCAAGCGAACGCGGCACCTTAAGACCCGAGATCCCGGAGAGAAACACAGTCAGTCACAATCTCGCGGTCCTCCTCACCTCCTTGAGCTTCTTGGCCCAGGGTTTCTGGGCCTTCTTGAAGCCGTCCTCGGACTCCTTGGTCTCCTTGAAGCCGCCCATCATCTGCTTGTGGTAGGCCTCCTTCTGCCAGTTCTTCACCTTCTCAAAGTCCTCGTTCATCAGGCCGTTCCTCACGTCCTGGTGCAGCTCGCTCACTTTCTCCGCCTCCGCCATGAGGGCCGACCAGGCGCGCTCTACCGTCCCATACTGGGGCCCTGGTCACGGGGACAGAGGCAGGACACTGGAAGTTAGTTGTTGCTGCTTTACAGTTTTCTTGTTGTGATGAAGAACATATCTCTACCTGATGAGCAAAACTATGTCTGTAGTTTACATTGTAGAAACCAGGGACAGTTTAATCAATAAAATAGGCTATTACAGTATAGACTACTCCACGAAGCGACTGTAGCATAATGTGTTACGAGCCCAAGTATTGCATTACGTGCTTTTCTCAGTGTATCCGCTGTGAATTCTCTTCCAGGAAGGCCTTTGTTTGGGGAAAACACGGAAACAAAGAGCGACAGCTGATACTAGCACGGTACGGAACGCCCCTGCGTGCCAAATCCCGCCGCTCGCCGCTTAGCTGCGTGAAAACCCTGAAGACAAAAATTGCCGTGAAATCGCCGCGAATTTCGCACAGACAAAGCGGCGGGTTCGCGGGCAAGATCGAAGCGTCACCCTGTGTGTGTGTGTGTGTGTGTGTGTGTTTAAGCAAGGTGCTCAGTTGAACTCGCCAAACCTTTCCCACACACCCCCCCCCCCTAACTAGCCACCAAGCTGCTAACCTAGCCTTAATGCGCTACCCACTAGCCGCCAGCTTCGCTCTCTCACCCTTGTCCACCAGATGCCTCCATCTCTTGGACCAGTCGGTCAGCTGCTGCGAGTAAGACTTCTCGATCTTGGCGCGCTCCTGGATGCAGTTCATCATGTCGTTGCAGAGCCGGTGGCCGTCGTCACTTCGCTTCACCGTCCGCTTGTAGTTCCCCACCTGCGGTAGAGACAAACAAAACGGTCGCGTGTTACCTGGGCAACAAACAACGGTCACGTGTTACCTGGGCAACAAACACAGTCACGTGTTACCTGGGCAACAAACACAGTCACGTGTTACCTGGGCAACAAACAACGGTCACGTGTTACCTGGGCAACAAACAACGGTCACGTGTTACCTGGGCAACAAACACCGGTCACGTGTTACCTGGGCAACAAACACGGTCACGTGTTACCTGGGCAACAAACACAGTCACGTGTTACCTGGGCAACAAACAACGGTCACGTGTTACCTGGGCAACAAACAACGGTCACGTGTTACCTGGGCAACAAACAACGGTCACGTGTTACCTGGGCAACAAACAACGGTCACGTGTTACCTGGGCAACAAACACGGTCACGTGTTACCTGGGCAACAAACAACGGTCACGTGTTACCTGGGCAACAAACACAGTCACGTGTTACCTGGGCAACAAACACAGTCACGTGTTACCTGGGCAACAAACAACGGTCACGTGTTACCTGGGCAACAAACACACGGTCACGTGTTACCTGGGCAACAAACACGGTCACGTGTTACCTGGGCAACAAACACAGTCACGTGTTACCTGGGCAACAAACAACGGTCACGTGTTACCTGGGCAACAAACAACGGTCACGTGTTACCTGGGTTACCATTTGGAGCGACGGGTGTCCTCCAGGGTACACACACAACACCTCACATGTTTGGTTTTAGAGTTTAGCGCCCGATCGACGTGGGGTTACAGGTTCAAACCCTCGCTGTCTCGTGGCGTGAGGGTAAAGTGTAAGTGTTCAAACGAAACAGATTGTTGTATTATTGGGGTTCAAAGAGCAACAGGACCTGAGTAATAATCTATGTGCAAATGAGGCTAAGAATCAGGTCTAGGTCACCATATAGAGGACAACTTGTGAAACATTCGTTCTTTACGCTTGGTCAGCAGAAAGCATTCCCTGCACAAACAAATATTGCGTTCTTTCCCGAGACTATTGGCCATCGGGCGAAAGGTGAGCTAGAGCAGGTGAACAACACTGCAGCCAATATACCATGACATCACAACAAGATGACATCACAACAAGATGACATCACAACAAGATGACATCACAACAAGATGACATCACAACAAGATGACATCACAACAGGATGACATCACAACAAGATGACATCACAACAAGATGACATCACAACAAGATGACATCACAACAAGATGACATCACAACAAGATGACATCACAACAAGATGACATCACAACAAGATGACATCACAACAAGATGACATCACAACAAGATGACATCACAACAAGATGACATCACAACAAGATGACATCACAACAAGATGACATCACAACAAGATGACATCACAACAAGATGACATCACAACAAGATGACATCACAACAAGATGACATCACAACAAGATGACATCACAACAAGATGACATCACAACAAGATGACATCACAACAAGATGACATCACAACAAGATGACATCACAACAAGATGACATCACAACAAGATGACATCACAACAAGATGACATCACAACAAGATGACATCACAACAAGATGACATCACAACAAGATGACATCACAACAAGATGACATCACAACAAGATGACATCACAACAAGATGACATCACAACAAGATGACATCACAACAAGATGACATCACAACAAGATGACATCACAACAAGATGACATCACAACAAGATGACATCACAACAAGATGACATCACAACAAGATGACATCACAACAAGATGACATCAACAAGATGACATCACAACAAGATGACATCACAACAACGCAGGAGGTGTGACCGCTCCGAACACCTCGAGGGCTGCTCCAGGACATCACAGGTGCCGTCATCATAAAGTCACAAAGAACATACTCTACTTCTTACTGTAGCACACTAGGCTAGCCTCCTTGTACGCCGCTCCACGCTACATCCTCGCTCTCCCCGGGACACGAGACGCAAACGAGGAGGGAGGAGGAGAGTCGAGGAGGGAAGGAGATGCAAGCTGGAAAACTCAAGACGTAGCCAAAGAGAAGCTATTTTGGAGGCAGTTGCGATCCCCATTCGTCCAAATGCTAAAACCTCTCCCGCGGCGATATCACAAAAAGAAAAACAACCTTACTGTGTGCTCATCGAGCCGACACTTGCATCCAAAGGGACTTACAGAGACCGCAGACATTTTCGGCTGGGCGTCCAAAACACGCCCCCCCCGCCACGCCCCCCGCTAAACCACTCTCGCCCCTCTCTCATCAATTACCGTGGGACTTGACCATCCAGGCACCCTACGGTACATACAGTAAGTAGTAACCCTGACGTAGTAACACCACCCACCACCCACCACCCACCCCCCCCCCCCCCCAGGGGCTGGGCTAGCGTGCCCCTCAGACTCCCCTGCACTGCAGCAGCATCAGCATCAGCATCAGCATCAGCAGCAGCAGCAGAGTCAGCTGTCAGCACACAGCACTGCACCAGAACCAGCAGCAGCACCCACACCGACGCAGGGACACAACGAGGGAAGCAGGGGAACGTTCTTCTAGAGCAGGGGTTTCCGAACCTTCCTTTGGAACCTCCAGTCGAGGACCACCTCCCACCACCTGGCTGCCCACAGCCAGCCTTTAAAATAAATACGCCATTTTGGAACCATAACCCAAATAACCCAATGTTTTCATGTGTGTATATATTTTTGTCACTGTTCAGAATGGCCCTGGGTTGTGAAGAACATGTGAGAATAGAACATTTGGACTTTTTGACTTATCAGAAGAATCCACACTCAGGTTCATTCAGGTACATTCATTGATGTACTTATAAATTATATAGTAAAGTAATGATGCATTTTATCAGAAAAATATTTTATCAGATAAATAATAAACTAAAGCCTCTGTTGAATGACTAGATAGTGTCATAGTCATAGTGTATAATAAGTAGAAGTAGTATGGGTCAACATGGAGCATAGATGCTGAACCCATGGAATAAATATATGTTTGTTTCAAAGAATAGTCCATATAAGATATCGATCTCTATTAAAAATGGATTCCGAACAAAAGCGTTAAGAGGCCAGTGCATTAAGCGACAGCATCGCGGTCCTGTTACCTGCATTTCGAGGACTGATTATTATTTGATGTAACCCGTAATACCGGGTAACGGAAATCCAGCCACAAACCAGCGGGTCACGTGTCGTTTGAACTTCAGTAACCTCATCGGACGTTGCCATGGCGCCAGACACAGACAGATCCCACACACAGATCCCCAAACATTCGATATTGTAAATATTCAGATTGTGATCCGTCCAATTCGTGTTGTCTGTGTTATTCTTTTGCACATTCCGCGGAGAATTGCGACTTTTCATTTCACTGCACATCCTTCTGCATTATCTCCCCGCAATTAGGAGACCCAGCTACGTTCGACCCAACAGGAAGCATTTAAAAACCGCTCAGTGCTCATCCTGTGCTCCTCCTCCCAATGAAGCCGCTAACAACAGGTTCTGGTTCTTGTCTGCACCGGCTGGCGGTCTCCAGGGTGGAGGAGGAGGACCCACAGAGAGGGCTTCACCTGGATGATGCCACCACGTCTACACGATTAAACAGGTGGTGGTGGTGGTGGTGTTGGTGTTGATGGTGTACTGTAAGTGGAGGGAGGTGATGGTGGAGATACTGTAGGTGTGGTGGTGGTGGTGGTGGTGGTGGTGGAGGAGATGGATGCTGTTGTGTTGGTGGAGGGAGGAGGTGGGGGTGGTGGTGGTGGTGAGCGGGAGGTTGGTAGGTGGTGGTGGTGGAGATGGGGGAGGGTGGCAGTGTGGCAAGGAATTTATTGTCTGATTTGGCCAGAGTTACAGGAAACGGCTCAAACAAGCTCGTATTGAGGTTTCAGATTACGGGACCTATAGTGTTTCCATTGTAAAATGTAAGCTAATAGGCCTAATTGCTAAAAATCAAACCGCAGGAGCGTCAGGGCAAGGAGAGATATTGTTCAGGATAGTCACATTTTACGTCAAACATTTACAGGCAGGACATCTTGTCAAAGGATTGTACATAGCCTACTATATATTTGTCAGCAGGGGAGTGAACAGCATGACGGTAGATTGAAGAAACTAGTTTTCATAATCAAGCATCTCAATACATTGCTAGGTTATCTAGACCGACCCAAGGCCATCATAGGACCCCGATTGCACTGTTATAACTCCCATTGCTGCTGGGTCTAACCTCGCTCTAACTAGTTACTGTTTTATGTTAAGTGCCAGGACGTTTACAAACATACAGTAAGTCTGAGGATTACCAAGCTATGATTGGGACTAGAACCTGGTTTAGGGGTAAGTGAAACCCTGGTTTAGGGTAAGTGAACCCTGTATGATGTAAAAGTGAACATGGTCAGGGTTAGTGTGAACCCTGGTAGGCGTAACGTGAACCCTGGTTTTAGGGTAAGTGAACCCTGGTTGAGTAAGTGAACCCTGGGTTAGAGTAAGTTTAACCCTGGTTAGTGTAGGTGAACCCTGGTTAGGGGGGCGGGGGGAGGGGGGGCGGTAGTTAGCCCTGGTTAGGGTAGATTGAACCCTGGTTAGGGTAAGTGAAAACATGTCAGGGTAGGTAACCCTGGTTAGGGTAAGTGAAACATGGTCAGGGTAGGTGAACCTGGTTAGAGTAAGTGAACCTGTCAGGGTAAGTGAACCCTGTTTAGAAGTAAGTGAACCCGGTTAGGGTAGTTAGCCCTGCGTTAGTGTCAAGTGAAGTGTGGGTTACTCCAAAACCCAAGTCCACAGCCACAATCCGCCATGACGGCCCTGGACTCCTACCGGATCCTTTGCGTGACAGCATCTGAATTCACTGTTCAGTGCTTGGGATGACGCGCTGGCTGAAATTGCTAGCAAATAGCAGTCTATGTGTCTGATTCCAATTCATCATTAAGACCTCAATAGACACAGGATCAATAACACAACAACAACAACATCAGAATCTGCTATTGAAAATTTCTGGGTGGAGGCCAAAGTCTCCATTAAGAATCTTTTCCATGAGTGCCTGCTGATTATGAGCTCTGTACCAACTTATCACCCACCCACCCGGGATTTAATTAATCATTCCGATTAGTATTTACACAGTTACATAAGGTCACCGCCACCGCTCGTTCAGATCTTACCTGTTACGGCTCACACGCGACGTAGGTACTGTCTGTAGTGTGACCTATTGCAACCCCCCCCCCCACCCCT
>PIJE02002676.1:30462-45221 GCA_002895965.2 Coryphaenoides rupestris
GGTTGTCTGGCAACAGGAAGGTTGCTGATTCAAGTGTCAAGGTGTCCCTGAGCAAGACACCACCTAACCCTAACTGCTCCTGACGTGTTGGTTGTTACCTTGCATGGTTGACACCGCCGTCGGTGTATGAATGTGAGGCAACTGTAAAGCCCTTTGGATAAAAGCGCAATATGAATGCAATCCATTTGTATCTTCTTATTTTTATCTTGCAACACCAGATAAAACACATTTTTATGTCCAATCTGCTTCAGTTAACCAACTCAATCAGACCATTCCAGTCGATTAGTACTCATAATAACATCAACACCATAGCCAACTTAAACATACACGTATACACAAAACTCAACACTGCACACATGTCCATCTCTGTATCACAATGACCCCAAACATGACCGACTGTGGGTGGGTCTTGCATGTGCAGTCAGCCACCCTCCCTCCCTCCCTCCCTCCCACAATATCCCCTGCCGAGCAAGTCCTGAGCTCAGATTACACCCACCCTCGCCTCACCCACCCCGCCTCCACCCTCCCACCCTCCCACCCGGCCACCCAGATTCCCTCCTCCCTCCCGGCAGCAGCACCCTGCAGGTCCGTGCACACAAGGTCCCATGGGAGTCATCGCACATGGGTGGTGGGGGGGTGGGAGGGGAGGGAATAGGAGCCTCCCCTGTTAGTGGTGCGAGTGGTGTGCATTACCAGGCGGAGGGCACGAGCGAGAGTCTGCTTGCTGCGCCAGCGTCTAGATGACTCATCTCACCCACGCAGCCGACATACTCAACAACATAATAGTAATGGTAAGTGCGTTTTCACTAAAATAAGGCAAAATAACCACTTTCTTAACATCGCTCATGTATAACCGCACGTACACACAACCGTCTGCATAGGTGGTTCAAAGCTGAAAGCGGGGGTTCACCTCCCACACTGTTAAGTGTGTTTTGGCACTCTTTTGGCCTCGTGACTGCCTCCCTGGTGCAGGCGTTGCTGGACTATGGAACGCCCAAAGGGGTTCACAATTACGCCTCACGTATACGTGTTTGGCGTAAAAAAGAGACGGCGTTTTATTTGCTCGTTCGTTTGGGGGATCGAACCCAGTACCTTTCGGTCATGTGACGTCACACATCCTACCTACACTATCCCAGCGTGCATGCACCCACCGCGACACCCTAGCCATGACTACACTAGTATCCACTATGAAGAAGTTATTAATAAGAACAATCTCATAGGCAGTGGATGCTGACGCTTGTAGGCAATGAAAATGGTAAATGACAAAATGCTGATGGTGCCATGATGTCTGGTGGTGTCTGATATTGAGTGACATTTCTGAGCAGACAATCAATGGCGAGGGGACAATCTGGCGCTAACTAGATTGGCTTTATTTAATTTGAGGACGCTAGGGTTAAGCCACCAGATGAGGCCCTGACCTCATCCACTCCTCAGGAAGCACAAATAAAAACAAGACAAGACAACAATAGAGACTCGGTTCCCATCGGGGAATACGACCGTCAGCCCGACAAAAGGAAGAAAAAAGATGAGCAACTTAGGATGTTGAGCTCGTAAATTCAATTAGGAGCGACCCTCCCCATCTGTCAGCTTCTCCACGCTGTGAGAGAGAGAGGGGGGTCCCCCAAAATCAAGAGGAATGTCGGGAAATGTGTCTCAGGAATTAATTAATCCAACGAGGCACTTAGTGTGATAAGGGCCAACTTCACACGAGCAGAATAATAACACAGGGCCAGCCGTCCAGACTACGTACGGAGGCCTACACCTGTTTGGGGGTCCGGCTTCTGTCGCGGGTGGGGCTTCTGTCTCTGTACTCAGCCGACACTCCGCCCCCATTTACACACACACACACACACGCGACATGACCCTTGACCCCCCCATGTTCCCAAGCTCTACATCTCAGCCTTGTTATTGTAGTTGGGGTTGCATACAAATGTCCCCCCCCCCGCCCCTGTAATAAAATGGCCACTTGGGAATCTAGACGTGAACAGCTCTTGAAAATGAATCTGGTTATGTGCATGTATGTGCAAAACAAAGAGAGAGACGTGTGTCTACCTAGCATGAGCCTGAGAGTGTAGGCCGTGGTGGATAGTTTTGGACGAAGAACTACTGTATATGGAACATCATCATATTTTCTGTGACACCGATACCGTAGCTTGTTGTTGTTGGTCTCACATTGCCGAATATAAAATACAAATTCCCAATAAATAAAGAAGAATCTCTCAAATGAGGAACATGAAAGAGGAAAAGACCCAAATGCATATCAATGAGTATGCAGGCATATTCATGGCGTCAGACTATTAGTGTCCAGTTAATAATAAGCCTGTAATACATGTTATAATGTGTGTCTAGTAGCTGCCATTGCAATACCAATAGGCACAGATCCCTTGCTGGGATAATTAGCTCTATCTCTTTGAAAATAAGCGAAAATAAGAATTTATGAGATTATAGAAGTGGTGTGGAGAATGAGGAACCCTGCAACCATGAGATGTGGGGGGGGGGGGGGGCAAACAAACAAACAAGCAAACAAACAAGCAAGCAAACAAACAAACAAACACATGCACATCAATCATAATATACAGTATCATCAATTGAATAGAATATATAGCTATAAATACATGGAGGGTCAGTCAGTCTGCATGCATTTGAATGTGATGCATACAGTATACAGTATATGAGGAGCTCTCTCTGACATCCTCATCGATAGTGTGCCTATAATCGATCAGTACAGATGCAGCACACTTTCAATGCAATGGAACGAAACGAACGTGCACATGCATTTTTACAATAAATAATAAATAATCCATAAATAAACGATTAGATAGGCAACGCAAAGCATCTGACATTATGTGCATTTTATTTTGTATATTTTGCATCGCGTTGGAGTCAAAGTAGAGATTATTGATTTATTTTGTACCTTACCTTAACGAAATGAAATGAGGAAAATCCGCCTTCTTGTTTCTTATTTTATGTCCTATCTTATATTTCTTATTTTATTTCAGTACGTGATCATTTTCTTTTTATTCCGAGGAGCCTCCAGTCCGTTCAGCACCGCGGACTGGAGGAGGAGGAGGGAGGAGCAGGAGGAAGAGGAGCAGGAGGACCAGGAGGAGGAGGGGGAGGAGGACCAGGAGGAAGAGGAGGACCAGGAGGAGGAGGAGGAGGAAGAGGAGGAGGACCAGGAGCAGGAGGACCAGGAGGAGGAGGACCAGGACCAGGAGGAGGAGGAGGAGGATGCGGTGGTCCCTCCAACCAACCAACAAGATAAGAGAAGATAAATAAAGAAAAATTGTCGCAGGTTGCATAGCAATAGAATAAAACAATAGAGAAATAAATAAACAGTAGAATAATAAAAAATAAAATAACAGATTTACAAATTCTAGTCCTAGGAGAAGTATAAAAATATAGGCAATAATTGAAGTGTAATAAATAAATACATAAATACATAAATACACGCATACATACACACATACAAAATAAAACCACTGATAAATGTTACATTTAAAACAATTAAAGCGGCTCCTTCTCCCCCGCGGCGCTAGGGGGCGCTGTGTCTCCCCCCGCCGCCCGCCCTTCCACCACAACCGCCGCCACCACACGCCCGGAACCTGAATAAAGCTTCCCGCCGGACGCTCGGTCTTTCCTTCCGGCTCCGGTCCTTCATCGAGTGTACAAGGTACGGCGAACCACCGGCCGCACAATCCGTCAAATATCCCTCACATCGTGCGTGATACGACGTTCTAATGTCCCCGCGGGCGTCCCGGAGTGCGTGACGGACGCACACCCGCGCGTATTTATCCACTAAAACCGCTCATAATGTCGGATGTTGTGTTGATTACAACTCTCTTCCTCCCACCGCTGTACTGGTGGAGCCGCCATCACTCGCGTACCACCGTAGCTACTTTATCGATATAATCAATAAATGCCCCACAAAGTCCACATATGGTTGCGCTTGTAACGTTAAATATAATCATTGTTGGAAGAGAAATTTTACGTGATTAGCTTAACACGGCTAGCAAGTTAAGCTAAGCTATGCAATGCAATGCAATGTGGACGGGATGTCAACTAGCATGTGTAGCGGCTAGGCTAACCCTGTGTGTTGTTTGCTCACAGATGCTCATGCCCAAGAAAAACCGCATCGCCATCTATGAGCTCCTGTTCAAGGAGGGCGTCATGGTGGCCAAGAAGGACGTGCACCTGGCCAAGCACCCCGAGCTGGCCGACAAGAACGTCCCCAACCTGCACGTGATGAAGGCGATGCTGGTGAGACCCCCCCTCCTGTGTGTGTGTGTGTTACAGTAAGGTAAGGTGTGTGTGTGTTACAGTAGGTGTGTGTGTGTTACAGTAAGGTGTTGTGTGTTTACAGTAAGGTGTGTGTAAGGTGTGTGTGTGTTACAGTAAGGGTGTGTGTGTGTGTGTGTTACAGTAAGGTGTGTGTGTGTGTGTGTTACAGTAAGGTGTGGTGTGTGTGTTACACTAAGTTGGTAAGGTGGGTGTGTGTGTTACACTAAGTTGGTAAGGTGTGTTACACTAAGTTAGTAAGGTGTGGGTGCTGCCATTGCAGAAGCTCTTGAGGAAATGGTCTGCCTACATTGTAATCTGTTGTGTGGCTTCTTTGACTCATTTCTATGACCGAGGGACATTTCTGGACGACTACAGCTGCAATTTCGGCATTGTCGTTGGTGATTCCTGGTGCAGTCTGCCCAAAAATTGCTAATTCAATGACATAATAGCTGGGATATGAGCAGAAGTGCCGTTCTGAACTTACAATATGCTAAGGAGTGTTCATAAGGAGTAAACTTTTGCTTTTGTTTCTCCCCCCCCCTCAGTCCTTGAAGTCGTGCGGCTACGTCAAGGAGCAGTTCGCCTGGCGCCACTTCTACTGGTACCTGACCAACGAGGGCATCCAGTACCTGAGAGACTTCCTCCACCTGCCCCCGGAGATCGTCCCCGCCACCCTCCGTCGCCAGACCCGCCCTGAGACCGCCAGGCCCAGGCCCAAGGGTATGTCCTTCGCGGATGACCAACGTGCAGTTTTTTGGGGGGGTTATTTTGTTGACACTTTTATCCAGAGCAACTTTCACGTGATGCTGAGATTTGTGTTATACATTTACATTTACATTTAGGGCATTTGGCAGGACGCTTTTATCCAAAGCGACTTACAAAGAGTACATTTGTTGAAGGAGAGGCAGCAATATATCACTGTGGTACCTGAATTATAAGAATAGAGCTGTTTTCGAGCATTCATATTTACGATACCCTATTATGGGTATTGATCTTCTAATGTATATTCTGACTTTCTGACAAGGTGTGTGAATCACCCACACGTCAGACTTCACAATGCGACAGTCTCACAATATTGGGAATATTGTGATTAGATTTTTTTGCTAAATCACTGGAATAAAATTTGTCTTACTCTTACAAAAATGTCACCTCAAAATAAGATGCAAATGGATACGTTTAACTCGAAGCTTGCTTGTTTTTCCAGTTTATCAGTTTTGCTGAATTTAGATTGTGGCATATGTATCAAGCTTCTCAAAGTAAGGGTGCTGATCTAGTGTCCGTTTTGTTCACCGTCAGCCTCCTTGTGATGAGGGGAACTTTAGTCATTTGTATGGACTGAAGGTCTTGCAAAACTATGAAAAAATGACCTTTTTGACGGTGGTTTCACACATTGACCATGTGCCGGTGCTGTAATCTTTAATTGCATCATATACAAGTGAACGTGGCGCTGCTTCGTACAGTCAATGTGTCATGCCGCGACCGTTTTCGCCACCTACATGCTTATGTCAGCATTCAAATCATTTTGCTTACTCTTGTGGATTTTCGGTCACCACTGGTGTGGACTAGTGTTGTCGTCGATGAGTGTCATCCTGGAATTGTATTTAAGACAACCCATACAATCAATGGATCTAACCGGACATTCATTATGTCCGGTTAGATCCATTGATTGTATGGGTTGTCTTGGGCCGGTTGCGCATGGATGTTTTGTGCACTGGATGGCCATTGATAAATATACAGACGTGATGAGAATGAAAGACAAAACATTTGATCAGAATACATATACACAATCATATGAATTGATTCAAGTGTGGGACATTCTCCTCTATTGATGGTACAGAGTTCTAATGATATTTGAGCAGCTTCATTACAAATGCATGCTTGGCCTCTTAAGCCTGAATGCACAGTGCATCGTCTTCTTGGTTAAAATTGTGAATTGCGCCCTCTAGAGGGAGGCAGCTTCGATTGCAGCTACACTGTTCTCTGAAGAAAACGGTTGAGTAGTGAACAAGATTTAAATAAAAACACGAGGTGGTTAAAAGATATTCAGAAATGCCACCATACATGTAGACGAGGCCTCAAGGCTCATTCAGCTACATGATGCTTTTGTGGCTCAGGGCGTTCGACTACTAGTCCAGAAAGTGCTGGGTTTAATGTCCTCAACATGCAGTCTACCTTCAGCCATCCTAGGGCAAGGTGCCCTGCATCACACCATTGCTGCCGTGTACTTTCAATTCATTCCGAGTCCCTTTGGATAAAGATGGCGGCTAAATTATACCGTGAAAGTGGGCAATTTCAAATGACGGATGATTTGTGACACTCGTTTTTGTCCCACCCTGCAGAATTGGGTGTATTTTCTGCAGTTGGCGTACGCCGGGGCAGAATACTTTTCCACACAATGCGATTGTCCAAAGTACACAAGAGCTGGCATGGTGTTATTGTAGCTGGGAGCACATAGTCCTCCAGCTGATCTAGACTTGCTGAGTGGGGGCATTCCACAGGGGCTGTCCCAACCACCCCGCCTGAAAGGACTGGGACAAAGTGGTTTGAATGGGGCTCGCTCCACACTGCAGCTATACTGTAAATTACTGCTAGTTCTTCCTTTCTTATATTGGTAGAAAAGTTTTTACTTTTTAATGATCTAAATGTTATCGTTGACTTTAAGCGTTGATTTTTAACCGTCTCAGGGAAACGCTAGTCTCCATACTCAACTCTTCTAGCTTGGGTTGGACCTGCTGGATTATCTGACATGGAATACCCTTACTTCAAGGTTCTTCTCCCTCCCCCAGAGTGTCTTGACTAATGGAGGTGTTGCCAGCCGCTTGCTTACCGTGGTGTGACTGTTTGCCTTTCAGGAATGGAGGGAGAGAGGCCAGCCCGCCTCAACCGTGGAGAGGCCGACAGAGACAACTACAGACGTTCTGCTCCACCCCGTACGTATATAGTAACCACCACCATACGGAGCCATATCTGCAGACAAATGTATCTTCATGTCATTTTATGAGTCTCGTGGGGTCTGTTAATTAAGGCCACTAGATGATTATGTGTAATGGTTCCTGTTGTATTTAACGTTGCATGTTTGTTGTTCACAGCTGGTGCTGACAAGAAAGCAGAGGCCGGGGCTGGGTCTGCCACGGAGTTCCAGTTTGTAAGTGACCGCTTGTCTGTAGGCTCACAGACGTGGGAATTTGTCTCGAATTGAGTCGTCGTTCTGTGAACATTGACCAATTTATTTTGTTTTTCTCTTTTCCAGAGAGGTGGCTTTGGCCGTGGCCGAGGACAGCAGCCTCCTCAGTAAATTCCTGTTTTTCTGTACAATAAAACGTCAAAAGACACAACATGCTGGTTTCATTGGTTCTTTTCGGGGGGGGGGGGAAGGGTATCCTTGTTTGTCAAGGTTGGTTCTCTGGTTGTTCTTATAAGCAATCAAGTGCAAATGTCCCCCCCAATGCCACAGGGCAGAAATCCCAGCTATATGTACAGAACTAATTAAATGGTAAACTTGACACAATACTTAGGCTGGACTGTCTGAAGTTAATATTGTGGTGCATTGGCCTGTTCAGCAAAGCAAATGCTCTTAATTCAGTAACTACGTAATACTTGTGCGCCAGCACCTTATTGGATAACTTTCTAGGCACTTGACTTAAGTAGATTAGCTCATTATTAGGTCTTAAGCTTATGCCAGTATGGTACCTCTAACATCATCCCTGATCTTGGCACTGCAAAACTATTTGGACCAGTTGGCTCACAAAATGAACACAGGCTTGTGTGAAATACTGGTGTTTATTTGTTGGCACATGTATATTACAATCTTCAGTCTTCTCACTGGTTTACACCACAGAAAAAAAAAAAAAAAAAAGTCCAGTGATGCATACCTTGTAGAACATTTACACACATGTAACTTCAAGGCTGAGCTCCATCACAAGTGCTTGAGTGATCTTTAAGAGTTTTCGCAGCTTGCTTGGGGGTAGTATCTTAAACGAAATGAGTTGAATTCACTTGGTATCAGAGCGCCTACGCTGAAGGGACTACATGAAACTTATCTTCATATAACTTGTAGTACTTCTGTTAGACATTAGATGGCGCCAGCCACTCAGCAGGCGGAGTATAAGTCTACACCGTTGTGTGTATGAGGGAGGGCCAAGGGAACCAAAAGGTCAAAGTCTTAAACCGCCAGTCTCCATTTAAAAAAAACAAAAAAACATGTTGAACGACATTTTCATGCCAAATAATTAACGTAGTAATTGTTCAGTCACTTGATGTTATTGGTACAGTCCTCACATTCAATTTGCCATCACTACAGAAATCAATTTGCCAATACAAATATCTTATAGCCAGACAGGATCAAAGGCTTGAATGCCTGTATCCTGCTGTTTCAAAGTTATTCACCTTATAACTTTATAACTTTATAACAGGGACGTTGAATTGTTATGAAATGTCAGGTAAAACCGGTAAAGCAGACTTTGAACACCACACCTAGTTGGCCCAGCGATAAAACATCCTCAGAAGGTCAAAGATTCAAGACCATCAATTAGATAACAACTTCCGTCTGGGGCTTTTCAAAATACATTTGTCAAACTGGATGGATTAAATACAGGACTATCAGATGCTGATTACACAATTGGTAAATAACTGCATTCTGCGAGACGATACTCCGATCAACAGTGAAATGGTGGGGCCACTGAGGGGGGCCACTGAGGGGAACCACTGCCCGGCCGTCACTCAAGACCTCGGTATGCTTCTTCTGAATTGCGTCGGAAGCGCTTCGGTTGGGTTCTTTTAGTTTGGAAAAGTCACTCTCCAAAATCAGATGTATCCACAGGGGCTTGGAGGCCGGTGTCAGATCTCGGTAGGTCGACGGACAGCCTCCTATACTCTCGTAGTACCGCCCCAATATCGGCCAGTTCTGTGGAACTACACGGTAAGGTGGAAATCGAATTTGGGCATCCGAAGAACACTTGGGGCGAAGCATACAGAGGCCTTCAGGCCTGCCAACACAGACCAGATCACATGACACATGGTTCAGCCAATCAGATTCCAGACTTGACGTCATATTCCTGGGCCTCAGTTTCCCCTCTCAAAAATTGAAAAAAAATAAAATAAAATACATGGGTTTAAATTTGAATACATATTTTACTTTGGTTTAAGAAATTTTAAAGAGTTAATTTTTCTTCTTATAAATAGGCTCCTACCCCTCACACCCCCCCCAAAAAGCTTGCAACATTCGTTCTTAAGCCAACTTCTTAAAAACCTCTTGAAACTCAACGGCAATGTCGCTCTTATAAAAAAAGTTCAATCCAACGTTTTTTTTTTTCAAGCCTCGACTGAAACACCGCGTTGCACTCACAGACGCGTAAGAGAAGTATTTGTCTTTTTGTACTCGTCTTTGATCTAAACAGAAATCAACAATTTACAGTAAAAACGTCTTGCATGCTATGTACAGCGCCTCCAGTTTCACAGTATTGCACCAGCTGCGTCCCACGACACAGCCTGGTTAAGAGACATTAGCAACACATGAGCGAGAGAGAGAGAGAGAGGGAGAGCGAGCAAAATAACAAACAAAAAAAAACAACCATTATCCAAAAAGCGTTTTACACGTTAAAAACAAGGTCTCAAACTGTACAAGGCTGTTTGTTCTGCATCTTCGCAAAAAGACAGCGCTTCAGATTACTTTCAATTCTCAAGCGGGTGTTTTAAGTCTTTTTAGTTGTTTTTTTTTGAAAGGATGCAGATTAAATACTTAATGATGGAAAAAAATAAAATGAAAAGTGCCCACAAAAAAACCCAAACATCTTTTAAAACACCTGTCTGGTGCCTTCAGGGGCACAGCGAATGTAAACAATTGCTACTAACCAAACTGAATGGGAAGAGTATAATTAATGAAACATAAAAAAGGGCTGGACAACAAAGTGATATGTGCTGAATTTAGAAATGAATATAAACCCGTTGTTTGTGTGTATGCTGCAAGCCGTCTCAGTATTGGGGCGGAAGTCAGCCTCGACTTCAAAAAACGTCAAAATAACCCTGAAGGTGTTAAAAGGACCCCCATTCCACTTCGCCACGTTTATTAGCCATCGCAATCCATTTAGAAATCGACCCAAGAGTGACATCTCCCACAAATGGGAGTATCCACCCAAATGCAATTAGACGATTAGATCACCCTAATCTCTCACTGTCGATAATTTTTTTAATTGGTTCACTGACGTCCAAGCATGGCGGTGAAATAGGGGCTCTTTCAAAAAGGGTGACAGTGAAGACAGACGGGCTGATTTTACATTCTTCCACTGCCCCTTCCGCTCTCCCCCTCCTCATGCACAGTATTCTACAGGAGGGGAACCTGTAGTGTTTGGCTAGTTTTACCCCCAAAATCTGGAGAAACACACTTGACACAATTAGAGGGGACATATTACGCCACCAGGTGTGAGTGTGATTCGCCACTGCGAGCCGTTTCACAACGTGTGCCACGTGACTACCGTCTGGTGACATCACAAGTGGGAACGTCCACCTAAGATGTATGCCGACAAGATCGGTTTAACTGTCGGTACAGTACAGTCCAGTCCACTGGGTAGGCTGCTAGACTAGATCTAGTAATCACGCATCTAGGTGGACATTCCCACTTGGGATGTCACTGGACTGTCGTCACATGGCAATTGGCTTGGAATGGCTCATCACACTCACACCGGGTGGCATAATATGTCCCCTTTAAAAAAACCAAAAAACAAACCAAAAAGAATCAAAGGAAAACTAGAGGGCACGGAAATCCTTCTGGTCTGAGAGACAACAATATGAAGCAAAACGAGGGAGATAAATCAAAAACCTTACCACAGAGAGAGAGACAGAGAGAGAGGGAGAACAGACACAATGCACACGATCGGCCTCGGGTCACTCAAGTGCACGAGAGGACAGACAAACGGGTGCTCATGCAATGCGCAGGGTGGGGTACGACGAGCCATCTCGTCTACATCTTGTGACATCACAAGTGGGAGTGTCTCACACCCCGATGTGAGATCAATTGACCAAGCCATCGAGGCAGGACAGTACTCACACACTTGTGACCTCACTACAGGTCTTTATTTGCTACCCGTGTGCGGGGGAACTGAATGTGGAAGTCCACGTTCAGCTCTCGCACCCCGGGCAGCGGTTAAAAAAAACCCCCAAGATGGTAGCGTTTAAAACCAAGATGGCCGCCAGGTGATGAAAAGGCCTACGGGGGTGCGTACGCATTCAAGATGGCTGACCAACATCAGCACACCCGGCCCAGGGACACACATGAAGCCACAGGGAAGGGATGACGATAAACAGAGAGAGAGAGAGAGAGAGACAGAGAGAGGGGGGGGGAGGAGACGTGAACGGGGACACTGGAAGCCTTCAGCGTTAGCACTAGTATGTACACAACGTTTACGTCACAACAGTGAAAAGTAGTTCTTGCATTCAATAGATCACCACGCTACGGGTGCGTTAAGGAAAGAGAAGGAGGAGTTTAGAGAAACTTCATGCGGTCGTCAGTGAAAAGAAAAAGACAACGAAGGGATCAGTAAAAAAAGAAAAGAAAGAAAAAAAACATTTACAATGTGTTTTTATGTATTTTTTTCAGTTTTCGTTCCTTAGAATAGTCACCCATCACTTGTGATCAAGTCTGTGCCACACAGCACTGGCACAAAAAGAGTTGGCAAGGCAAACCATGTTATTTATTTATAATAATATATATATATATATATATATATATATATAAAAAAACAGTAAAACTAAAACAAAACAAAATTAAATAAAAGAGAAAAGGAGAGAAGGACAATTATACAAGTAAGAGCGCAAGTGGTGGCCATAGAGAAAGAAGCCCTGGGGGGGAGGGGGGAGGAGGAGGCGTGGTTAAGGTTTGGTTTATAGTTATCTAATCCCGGACACGGAGCTCTGGCTGATGCTGTACCCGGGGGAGAGGTCGCCGCTTATCGTGCCCGCCAGCGGGGAGCCGTTGCTGGCCAGGCAGCCGTCGCGCAGGGCCTGGAAGTAGGTGGCCTGGACGGGCTTGTGGCACCGCAGCACGCGCACGGCGTCGTCCACCGCGAACCAGTCCCGCTTGCGGCCTGCGGACGCAGACGCAGACGCACAAGCCGCTGTTGTTTTTGTTGTGCAGCAACAACAACAACAACACAACGACGGGTTACGGTAACACGTCAACAGACACGGCACGAATAATCAGCAGTATTATTGTTGTTGTGAAAGCCCACAGCAGGCATCAACTGAAATCCCCTTTAAACCGGTATTAATAATAATTAGCCCCCTGTGCGTATGCGTGTGTGTGTGTATAGAGGGGGGAGAAGGGGGGGCCCCAATTAAAAGCCACACAGAACGGGGCCATGTGACTGTGGGCCCGAGGAGAACACCGTTACATGTGAGCTGTGGCGGCCGTTTTGTTTTTTTTGGTAAGCGAGCGGCGGCTGTGTTTACCGATGTTGACCGAGTCCTCCCAGTCCTCCAACAGCTCCGTGACCACCAGCACGTACACGTACGTTCTGTGCTTCCTTTCACGGTTCTGCATGGGGGGGGGTGGGGGGGGGGAAGAGGTGGAGAGGAAACTGCTCTCGTGAACTTCGTGAACGTAAACGCGATAAGGGACACGCTGTGGAAAACTACAAGTGGGCCCGCTCACCTCAAACACACCGACCAGCCGCCCCAGGTTCCCCTTGACGCCGGCCTGTTGGGGGGGGGGGGCGCGGGGGAGTAAGGACATCACAAGGTCAACGACACCAAAGTCAACACATTACAGTACTCGAAGAAACAGGAAGCACTTTCAGGTTAGACATACAAGGAGGAAGCGTGGTTAACACATATTTGCGCTAACGAAAGAGAAGTAAGAGTTGATTTTATTTCCTCTTAAAAAGGTAGAAGGTTATCATATCTAGCCCGGTCAAATGCTTGAGTCTCATTGGCCGTCATGGCAATGATGCACACACACACACACACACACACACACACACACACACACACACACACACACACACACACACACACACACACACACACACACACACACACACACACACACACACACACACACACACACACACACACACACACACACACACACACACACACACACACACACACACAGACCAACCTGCTGTTAAAACGACAGGAACAGGAAGTTACTTTACCATGCAACTGGGGGTCTATACTTTCCGCCACTACATAAAAACACACACACACACACACACTCTCTCTTAAGTTGGATGAAGGCCTTCAAACGCCTCCTCCACTCCCAACGAATGGCCACTGAGCCTCGACTCCGTAAAGGTCAGGAGCCTCAAGTCTAAACGCAACGATATTTCACACATACGAGGATAGACAAACGTTCGGGGGGGGATGCACAGTCTGCGTGTTGTCCTGAAACCCCCCCTAAAGGCTGCGGGTCCACCGTTTGACACGCATAGACCGGCGTCATCTTCTGACCCTCTCCTTCAGGTTCCAGTTTCAGTCTATAAATAAGTGTTGACTGCACATGCTTTAGCCTAGCTTCCATCCACCCTCCGCCCGCCTCGCCCACCCGCCTTCCCTTCCTCTCTCTCTCTCTCCCGGCACCTTGCCAGGACATAAGGAGAGGAGAGGGAGGAGAAGAACCGCCCTTCCCCTCCCCTCCCCTCCCTGCCAGCCATTAGGTAACAGGATCAAATTCCCCTTCACATATATCCCTCTCTCCCGGGAACGGGAACAGAGGAGCGCTTCATGAGCCAAAACAATCTTGTAAGGAACGATTAGGCATCTCACGAGAAGACGTCAGGAGAGTGGAGGGTGTGGGGAGAACGTGTTACGCAACGCCCCGCCCCCCACCACCCTGTGAGCCCTCCTCGTGAGAGAAGAACACCCATGTGGACCTGAGTTTTTGATTGATTATGAACCAGGGGAAGGCATGGGCACGGACACACACACACACACACACACACACACACACACACACACACACACACACACACACACACACACACACACACACACACACACACACACACACACACACACACACACACACACACACACACACACACACAACCTTTGACCTGCTCTTGACGCAACCGACCATTTCCCCATCACGCTTGGCGAGACGCCAGACCAGCGAATGGGCGCACATGGCGATAGCACCCACATGACCGATGACAAGGGCGAGAGACAGAGACAGAGAGAGGAATAACCCTTGCAAAAGGATAGGCCAATTCAGGTCATTTCCCCGTTACATGACCGTCTAATAAGGAGCTTAGAATGCAGTTTAAAGAGAAAGAGAGACAGAGAGAGAGAGAGAGACAGGAAGAGAGACAGGGAGAGAGACAGAGACACAGAGAAGCTGTGAAAGGCCCACTGCTCAACGCTGGGAAGCTTCCACTAACTTTGAACAGAGCTGGTGGAGATGGATGTGACACCTCTATAGACTCGATGCCTGGTGTTGGCAGGGCCCCCGGAGAAGCCGCTAAGCTACCAGGCATTTTGGGGGG
>PIJE02002676.1:45233-50233 GCA_002895965.2 Coryphaenoides rupestris
ACCCTGTGAGCACCGAAGAACACACACAGCCATATGAGACACCAAACATGGGCATGCATACCACACACACACACACACACCACACACCACACACACACACACACACACACACACACACACACAAACACACACACACACAACACACACACACACAACAACACACACACACACACACACACAACACCCTTTGACCTGCTCTTGACGCAACCGACCATTTCCCCATCACGCTTGGCGAGACGCCAGACCAGCGAATGGGCGCACATGGCGATAGCACCCACATGACCGATGACAAGGGCGAGAGACAGAGACAGAGAGAGGAATAACCCTTGCAAAAGGATAGGCCAATTCAGGTCATTTCCCCGTTACATGACCGTCTAATAAGGAGCTTAGAATGCAGTTTAAAGAGAAAGAGAGACAGACAGAGAGAGAGAGAGAGACAGGAAGAGAGACAGGGAGAGAGACAGAGACACAGAGAAGCTGTGAAAGGCCCACTGCTCAACGCTGGGAAGCTTCCACTAACTTTGAACAGAGCTGGTGGAGATGGATGTGACACCTCTATAGACTCGATGCCTGGTGTTGGCAGGGCCCCCGGGAGAGCCGCTAAGCTACCAGGCATTTTGGGGGGGGGGGGGGGGGGGGGGGAAGAGGCCGCCAGGATAAGAGATGATATCAGCATCCCTCAGCTCAACGACCCACCCCCCCACACAGAGACAGAGAGAGAGAGCGGGAGAGAGCAAGAGAGAGAGAGAGAGACAGAGACAGAGAGAGCGAGAGAGAGAGATCGTGAGACTTGATAAAAAGGTCAGCGAGCCACAGAGGCCATCGTATGTGATGGTGGAGGGCGGTCGTACACGTGCACCCCTCCGTGACCGTCTGTTCAGATCACACTCCTGATGTAACACAGACCCACCAACCCACCCCTGATCCCCCACCACACATGTACCCTCTTTTACACTGGCTTCTTCTATGGTGCCCACCGCAGGAGGAGAGGGAGGATAAAGGGATGGGAATACCCCAAATAGTAACCCAGACAATAGCTGTCACAAGAGCACAGGAGGAGACCATTTTGGATGCCAGTCTTGTAAATTGTGCCCATCTTCATCATTCCATCAAGTATGAGAACATTTGTTATTTTGTCCTTTGAACATCTACCAGACTTTCCGTGAAGAAGAACAGCTCAACTAAAATCTGAACCTGGCAACGCCAATTGAGACTAGAATGTGGTATTCAGTGTGGGGGACAATGGCTGACAGTTTTACAGAGCAAGTTACAATGGGGAGACCTGCAAGACCTTAGTGGATGACACCAAATAAGAGAAGAGTTTTCAGAAGGTACCAAGGGGAGAGCCACACACTATAGGACCAGCTAACCATTCTAGTCGGTTCCCTTTCCTGTCAAGTTAAATGGTATGCCCCGATATTACTATGCATGTTAATACCATTATATCTACACACATTCAGTCGAGGCAAAGCTCTGATCAATATCAGTGCTTGAACCCTTTAATACACAAGGGAACAACTACAAAACACACAGAGAAGCAATCAATCCATCGATAAATCATGGTTATTAATTGGCCGACGTTATGAGGCTAGGCTAAGCTAGTGCGGCGCCACGGCTAGCCAGCACTCAATCTCAGCCAGACCAGCACCGACAGACACGTCCACATCCACATCAGCACTTTGTAACACGATGCGGGCACACGGCTTAGATGTTGCTAGGCTCTCGGTCCACGCAAAAACACCACGGCTACAGCTACAGAACAGGTTCTGATGGAGAAGGAAGGGATCATGTGTTGATAAACACAGAGACAGCGTACTTGGTTGATGATTCGGTCAAACTGATGGGAGACTGAGACAAACAACTAACCAAGTTCTATATTTGTGACCAAAAGTATGAAATCAAGTAAATGGATTGCATTTATAAAGCGCTTTTATCCAAAGCGCTTTACAGTATTGCCTCACCTTCACCCATTCATACACCGACGGCGGTGCCAACCATGCAAGGTAACAACCAACACGTCAGGAGCAGTTAGGGTTAGGAGGTGTCAGGGACACCTCGACACTTAGCTAGGAGGGGGAGGAGCCCGGGGATCAAACCAGCAACCTTCCTATTGCCAGACAGCCGCTCTTACCCCCTGAGCTACTAACTGCCGCCCAAAACAAAGCACAACGAAATCACACACATTTCACAGAACCCCGCCATACTGACTGTAGACCGGTATTCTATAGACCGAAAGGAGGGGGGGGGGGGGGGAGGAGAGAGACCCACCTCCTCACACACTTCCCGGGTGGCGGCGACACTGGGCTCCTCGTCGGGCTCCATACCCCCGCCCGGCACGATCCACTTGTCCGGGTGGCGACTGCTGCTCACCAGCAGGACCTTGAACCACACACACACACACACACACATATAACCACCACTAGACCGGAGTAGTCTCTTCCACAGAGTGCTGTGGGTGTTCATCCAACAACAACACATTAGACCGGCATCTTCAGAAGAAACCAAGAAGAAGGCAGATGAACGAATAAATGAATGAATGAATGAATGAATGAATGAATGAATGACGAGGGTATAGGAGACACAAGACAAGTTACAAACAAACCACTCTAGAGCCAAAATGGACTGTTATTGGTATTACACGTTGACCCCAGGCAGGGGACAGGGTCGTGCTCAAGAATCACATAACCAGTTCAGTGCATGTTTTTGAGTAAATAAACCAGGAACATGGAGTTCTACAACAGAGAGCACAGACAGACAGACAGAGAGAGAGACAGACAGACAGACCACCCCCTGCTGCTGCTCCTGCTGGTGGTTACTGGAGCCAGATGGCTAAAGTAGCCCAGTAGCTCCCATGCCAGGTGCTAGTGCTAGCGCTAGTGCTAGCAGTGTTAGCACTTTTGTCCAGCTACAACATATATATATATATATATATATGGTGAGGACACATGTTTTGTGATCACGAATCCTCAGCAGCAGCAGTGCACTGTGGCTGTGGCTGTGATGCCTGGGGTGGCTGTGGCTGTGATGCCTGGGGTGGGTGGCTCGCCTGTAGCATGCACTAGCAACTGTAGCATGTAGCATGTAGCATGGAGCCTCTGGGTGGGTGACAGGCTGACTCAGTGTGTGTGTGTGTGTGTGTGGTGTGGCTTCAGTGTGTGTGTGTGGCTTCAATGTGTGTGGCTTACATCACCCGAGAGACCACCACCAACCAGCAGCAAAACATAAAACTGATAATAATTTAAAATAAAAAAAGCCACACATTACGACCACCACCAACAACAACAACAACACACCACGACACGTCTATCAGCCCAACATAGCGGAGGAGAAGCCACACAGATTGTGGCTGAAAACGGTTGCGGTTGTTAGACGAGCTAATGTCGCTAGGCTAGCCGGGCCCGCTAGCGACCCCCGTGCAGCGCGGCATCCCCGGACTCACCTCCTCCTCGGAGCCGCTGCGGAAGCACAGGCAGGCGGCGCGCTTCTTGTAGCCGTCGCCGTCGTACGTCCGCGTCTGGTTCGACTTTACCTTCATCATCTCCGCGCCTCTCCGGTGAAGTGAAATGAAGTTCGGTTCAGTTCAGTTCAATTCAGTGAAGTTCAGTTCAATTCAGTGACGTGAAGTGACGTTGACGTGCCGCCTTCGGAGACGTCAAAGTCGTCGTCGTCCTCGTCGTCGTCCTCCTCCTCTGCCGCCTGGTCCGTTTCGCCGTTACAAGAAACAAGTTCTCCGTCGCTTCATGTTCTTCGCCGGGCTGGGCTGGGCTGGGCTGGACTCGGCGCGGCGCGGCACAGCTACGGCACGGTCGCCATTACGTGACGTTACGTGACACGAGAAGAAGCCGGCGCTGCGGAGCCGGATCTTACGGCTCCGTTCCTTTCCGAGAACCGTTCAAAAGAACCGTTTTTTGGGTTTTTTTAGGAGGCGGGGTTGCTAGGTTTATCTGAGAGATAATCAGCACGATAATGATTGACTGTATTAAAGGATAATGATTGACTGTATTAAAGGATAATCTTTCAAAAAGCAGCTCAAGACATTCCTGTTTAGACAGGCTTTTGATTAACCTGTCCATATTCTTATTTATTATTTTCGGCATGTATTATAATTTTTTATGACTTTTTCTGCGTGTTGTATCTTTGTATTAGCATATTCTATGACTTCTCCGTGTGTTACATATTTGTCCTTGTGAAGCACTTTGTGATCTTGTGTCTGCGAAAAGCGCTATCCAAATAAACATGACTTACTGACTTACAAAATGATCTGCTGTAGGACTAAATAGTACATGTTGTATGGAGGGGTAGCAACATTAACATTAACAAAGTGCCAAACAGAGACAGCATGTACTGTATACCGACATCTTATATTGGCTACAAGTGTCCCTTGGTAGCTCTATAGACCGTACGCTATTTACTAAATATTTGGATGTTTGCAGTGTGTACGTGTGTGTGTGTGTGTGTGTGTGTGTGTGTGTGTTTAGAATGTGGTTAGAGATGGTGTCTGTGAAGCAGAAGAGAGAAAATTAATATTCAGGCAAACAGATGCCTTCCGGCTCACCAGACATGTCCAACGAATGCTTCATCTACCACCACATCCATCCAGGCATGCACACACACACACACACACACACACACACACACACACCACACACACACACACAGACACACAGAGACAGACAGACACACAGACGGACAGACAGACAGAGACAGACAGAGACAGACAGATGCACACACACACACACACACAACCTCTCAATCTTCTCCGCAGGTGTGACCCCCACACCTGCGGAAGCCGGAAGCTCTCTCCGCAGGTGTGACCCCCACACCTGTGGACGCCGGATGCTCTCTCCACAGGCTGCACGCCATACAGAGTAGGACATGGATGAATCAGACTGGTCTGCTGCTCAGTTAGCGGGGTCGACGAGGAGGAGGAGGAGGAGGAGGAAGGTGTTTCCCTCCCTCGAGATCGAGTCGAGATCGATTTGTTTTTCCGTCCGGCGTGA
>PIJE02002676.1:55233-60753 GCA_002895965.2 Coryphaenoides rupestris
TCTATACACTGATGTCTTCAATCATGTTACTTGGTTATTTTAGTGCTCTGTCAAATGTATTTGTATGTTTCATTTCGATGCCTTGGTCGCTGAGGCGCTGAATACCACCGATACATAGCAAACACACACATACACACACGCACGCACACACACACACACACACACCACACACACGCACGCACGCACGCACGCACGCACGCACGCACGCACACACACACACACCACACACACACACACACACACACACACACACACAGCCGTGCTCACATCCATTCTAATAAAATCCTATCTCTTGTAAAAAAATAAATGTGCATAAAGAAAACTTTGTTTGATTCCATGGGTTCTTACCCCCCACCCTCCTCCCGGTGGCCCCTGGCTCCTCTTGGTATTCAGGAGGTTTTACACACAATTAAAAAGATCTTCACGGGGTCACTCTCCAGGGGCCGAAAGTATGTCCAGTTGCTATGGTAACCCGTGATGTGGCCAACCATCCACACGTTCACCCGGCTGCCATAGCGCGGCTCCGTCCAGCAGGGGGCGCTCGACCCTTTCAGAAGAGATTGAGGCCCCCAGTTGGCTGTGTGAAGGTAGTGGGTGGGGGGTATAACCATTCAATGTTATGTAATCTAATGTACATATCCCCCACTGTGACTGATGATCAACATTCTAATGCCACTGCACTTATAGGAAACCCCACGCGTATGACAAAGAGATTATTTGCTAGCTATCGTAATTCTGTGGACATGAAGGCCTTCGGGAGAAGTCTGTAATGGATAATAAGAATCACTATTTTAAAACAAATGAAATGACAGAGAGCTGTGCGACAATAAATACATAAATAACGTTTCATTGAGCCGGATAGAATGTGGCGGGGAAATGTGTCATGTTTTTCATATCACCTTAACAGAGTCAATCACAATCACATCGATCAAGATAAAAAACGAAAAGACAAATGATCCTCGTGTAATCTGATATCTAGGGACATAAGGAGCAGAATTCAGGAGAATTTATATCCAGAGTCCTCCACAAATATGCACGTCTCTCTCTCTCTCTCTCTCTCTCTCTCTCTAATAACTAAAAATAAGAAACACAGCCAACAGATGCTGCCGTGAACGTCCATCCAGTTGGTACGGCTCCGGGATTCTATCTCATGCTGTTGCTCCTCCAAAAAACGTGACGTGTTATGTGTTGTTGTGTTGTTGTGTTGTTGTGCTATGTGCTGTTATTTATTTCACACAGCGACATTGACAATGCGCTTCAGGACAAAACAGAACATGGATCCAGTCCAGAGTACTGCATCACGAGCAGACGGGTCAACAAGGCCACGCCACTGAGTTATTATTATTATTATTCTTGTTATGTTGTGTGTGACTGGTTAGTGTGACACAACGCTAACCAGCGGTTAGTGTCGGCGTGGAGGGCGCCATGCTAACAAACAGCTTCACTTGACGGCATGGCGCCATGGCCTGCTGCGTGGACGCGCGTCGAGCAGCTTTGATCTGAGGCGCACTTCAAAGTCCAGTCGCACGCCAAACAGAGGCCGGCTCGCAATGATAATAGATTCCAACTGAACTGCACAACAGTTGTGGAATGATGAGGGATAAACTGTGGGAATGTATTTTAATAGGGCTTTCTCTCAGAAGCAAATATAAAAGGAACGCACATCTCGAGCCATCTCTGAATTATTAATTAGCATCCATATCGGGCCTTGTTTGTTCCTTTGTTTTTCTTTAGTTTTTTTAGTTTTTTGTTGGGGGGGAGGGGGCATATAAACGCACAACTCATGACTGAGTTGATTATGAAAGGTGCTCAATTATATTTTCCCACTGCTACACTTAAATATCCCCGAAGGTTCGGTATGATTGGTGTGTTGTTTGGAAAGCTCTAAGTGGTTTTCACTTTGCACATTAATTCACAGTCATTCCCTGCCCAAGTGTGATCCGTAACAGATTTGTATGCACAATAATATCAAATGTAGCAGAAGTGAAATACTCTTGATACTGGTGGACTGGTGTTCGTATTTGGACCTGGACAACAAAATTGAAAATAGTCTATTGCAACTGTAGTCGGAATAGTTTATTTTCGTCGACTTTCATATACATTAATGAATATATTGTTATATCGCCATAAAGTAGCTATTTCTAAGAAGGGTAAGCGTTGTAGTCGACCAGACAGGTAACTCCTCTTGAAGGAAAAAAGCGATGCAAGTGTTTTGCGAGGTAATAGCATCAATTCACGGCTCTAAGGAAAAAACTATAATTATCCTTTTGTCGGGTTGCAAAAGGTCCCGTCTAGACTTTAGTAAATGACAAATCTGCTGGCATTGAACTAGCACAACAGTTCCTCCTCCTCCTCCTCCCCGGTGCCTTGAACGCACAACACCTGGGACACAACAGAGTCATTAAGGCTGGGCTGGTGTTACCATGGGGCGAGCAGCTGCTATATACAGTATAAGCTAGCTATGTGGAGCACAGAGATCGGGCCACGAGACTGCGGGTGGGGGTGGCAATTGCCCGTTTGGGCGGAGATGACACATGGGTGGAGACACATGTCACCTTTGACCTTTTAGACGTGTGAGCGCGATGAGCCATTCCAAGCGGTTTCAAAAACCGGTTTGGAATGACCCCACTTGACATCACAACAAGTGGGAGTGTCCGCCTAGAAGTATGGTGGATAGATCAGCCTCCAGTTGTAGTCCACTGAGGGGGCTGTAGTAGTAGGGGACCACTGTGGAGCTGTACAGCTGGTGGATCGAATCAATGAATTGATAAATGAATTAATGAATGAATGGTCGCGTAACCAACGTCGCGTAACACACTCGGTACCATATGGAGACTTATACGCACAGCTTTTCCTGTGTGTGTGTGTGTGTGTGTGTGTGCATGGTGTGTGTGTGTGTGTGTGTGTGTGTGTGTGCAGCAGCAGCTCCAGCTCTGCATCTCCAGCCCGCCCCGCTCGGCAGACGGTGAGCGCGTCTCTGCGTCTCCTCCGCATCCTTCATTTCCAGAGCGCACGATCTGCTGGACGGGCGCAGTGTGGTGGTGCTGATGCTGATGGTGATGGTGATGGTGAAAGCAACAATAACAACAACAACATCAACAACAAGAACAACATGTAGGGCCGTGCGCTCTCTGGATATTTAACATTTTTAAGTCTATATCTCTATATTTTAATTGGCACAAAGTTGACTCCTGTGAGACTCCGGCCACTTTTTTTTTTTCCAACGGACGCCTTGTCTTGGATTTCGCTTGGATGTGTAGAGGAGACCCGTAGACGCGCCTTTTGGATATCCATAGCCGCTGCATTCATTTCATTTAAAGGATTCTTCCCGGGAGAAAGAAAAGAAAATCAAGTCGTAAGTAACCAACCTTTGCCTTTAAGATGGGTTGATGCTGCGCGACGCCTGATGTTTAAACGCACCCTACAGATGTTACATGAACATACATTGCTCATCCATCAGTTGTATGCATGCATGCATGTTGCGTTCCTCCGTCGCTGTCATGCAGACTTCTGCGCATTGTGATTCATTTGGAGCAACAACAACAACAACAACAACAACAACAACAACAACAAAAGCACAAAAATGCATGCAACGCCCTGCAGGACGATACGGGCGCATTGGTTGTTTTATGCGTAAAAGGCGCGTAGTATGTACTGTATGTGTTGATCCGTGGACACTTGAGGCGTTGCAGAACCGCCCAAAGTCCTTCAAATCTAACCAAAGGACTAACCCACATTCACCCCAGGGGTGCTGGCTGCTGTGGGGAATCGAAGCCTTTCCAAAATCAATGCAAGTGTCATTTTTATGATGGGTTTAATTACGCGAAAGCCTCTGCGCTCTCCCTCTCTGTCTGTCTCTGTTTCTCTCTCTCTCTCTCTCTGTCTCTCTCTCTCTTTCTCTCTCTCTCTCTCTCCTTCTCTCTCTCTCAATATGCATAATTATATACTGTCTATCTATCCATCTTTCTTTATCTCTCGATCTCGCTCCCTCTCGCTTATCTCTGTCACTCTCTCTCCCCTCTCTCATTCGTCATCTCTCTCTATGTCCTGTATGTCTGTCTCCCTCTGTCTCTCTGTCTCTGTCTCTCTCTGTCTCTGTCTGTCTGTCTGTCTCTCTCTCTCTCTCTCTCTCTCTCTCTCTCTCTCTGTCTGTCTGTCTGTCTATCTGTCTCTCGCTCTGATATAAGTTGAATCGTGTGTCATGGCTCCACAGTAGCAGGGTTTTGGGTGTAAAGTAAAGGTGTTGTGTTCGGGCTACACCGTCCAGATATGCAGCAGACTGACTGACGATTGGTCAGGTGAGGTCATCATTGGATCAGTGGTATCAGAGACAAACCACTGCCCTCATTGTGCCGCGGAGAAAACTTTGAACATTCAAAGCTGTTTTGTAGACCGTACACCGTGCAATGTGAGTGTGTCTTCACGAGTCCATCTCTCTCTCTCCTCCCTAGAGAGAGAATAGAACCACAGAGAAGCAAACTGCTGAACCACAGTTGTCGTCTGATGCGCCGGCTGTTTTCTACTGTGTGTTCTGGTCAGTGTGGCTGGCAGGCGAGCAGGTTGGCTGGTTGGCTGGGTGGCTGGATCAGTGGCTGGGTGGCTGGGTGGCTCAGTGGTTGGCCGGCTGGCTAGCTGGGTGGCTGGATCAGTGGCTGGGTGTCTGGGTGTCTGGGTGGCTGGCTGGCTGGCTAGCTGGGTGACTGCCAGGCTAGCTGGGTGGCTGGATCAGTGGCTGCATGGGTGGCTGGGTGGCTCAGTGGTTGGCCGGCTGGCTAGCTGGGTGGCTGGATCTGTGGCTGGATCTGTGGCTGGCTGGGGAGTCCCACTGGACAGACAAGACGTGCTCTCTTGGTGTCTTAATGCTCCCGTCGCATCCCTTAATTGCGGTGATCAGGCACGGTTGTGGTCCCATAACGACGGCCATGTCTGCATTCCTTCCAGCGGCTGCTTAATAGACGAAGGACTCCTCCTCCTCCTCCTCCTCCTCCTCCTCACATCGCCTGCTTAATCATCTAAAGAGACTGACACAGCATAATAGAGATTTTAATTCCGGCTCCGTCCCACACACACACACACACACACACACACAGCCCCGGCCCCCATATACCAGCTCCCACCGGAGACGGGATATTCCGACGTCACGTGTTGTTATTTTTTCCAGTTGGCATGCGCCCTCGCATCTGCAGTGACTGATAGCTCACCTGGATCCAGCTACAAAGCGTGCTTAGGAAATCTGGCCCCCAGACAGATCGTGTGAAGCGCTCTGTCAGTGGAACAGTGGAGGAAGGGAGGGGAGGGAGAGGAGAGAGGAGGGAAGAGGAGAGAGGAGAGAGAAGAGGAGAGAGAGGAGAGAGAGGAAGAGAGGAGAAGGAGAGGAAGAGAGGGAGAGAGGGACTCATTGAGAACTGTTAAGAGAGCCCGGGCTTAGAGTTCCCTGGCTTATCTCGTCTCGTGTTGTCGGCACAGCAGGACTTGCAGAGTCAGCAGCGCCTCCAACCAACTTCCATTTAATATGTCAGT
>PIJE02002677.1:0-5000 GCA_002895965.2 Coryphaenoides rupestris
CACATGTTCACCTGTAGAACAGCACTTGTTCACCTGTAGAACAGCACATGTTCACCTGTAGAACAGCACATGTTCACCTGTAGAACAGCACCTGTTGACCTGCAGCCCAGATGGACCCACAGGTCACCCAAAGGTCTCCCTTCTCAGCTGGTCATTGTCTAACACACGGATATGTGTCACAACTAGTTAAGCAATCACACATCCCTGAACTATCCGCCCTTTCAAACGATCCTCCGTCATGATGAACTGAGACATGTTTCCCCATACCTCCCATCCCGGCCCAGCACGTCTCTCCCAAGCGCCCACCTCTGGACGGAGGTTCCACTGCAGAGACTCGAACCACCCGTACAGCAAGCACAGCTAACAGCAATAAAACTCCTCAATGGTTTTACGACACATCTTCCGACTCCCATAGCGCGCATCACTGTTATCTATTATTGATTTATTTATTGATTTATTTATTTTTCCTAGTCTTGGTTTGGATGATAGTCTGACAGTTAAAACAGTTAAAAACAATCCAAGATATCCAATATAAACAAATCAATGATATTTCCTTGTGCTGTCCGAGATAGAGACCTTGGTTTTTGTTTTTTCCGACGGAGCAAAGTATTGAACACGTTACCTTGCTTCATTTAATTTCTCAGTAAAAATCCCTTGATAATGATCATCTACAAACAATAATTTGCACTATTAACCATTATTATCCTGGTGCTATGGCTGGGTCAGTGTGTAATGGACAGGGGCCTGCCGGTAGGGGGGCATCGTGGGGCTGGTAGATTACCTGCAGGCTCAGCCTTTCAGAGGGTTCAGGGTTCAAATACCAATTTAGTTGCCCTTGTGTCCTAGTGGTAGTTACACATAAAGTACAAACAAATAAAGTAACCATAAAGATTACCTTTGCTGGCATGCAGATACAAAGTTGTTATGTTGGTGAGTTTGTCGTTGCCTTCAGTTGTAATTATTTTAATAGCTTTTTGCTGTCATACCCGGGGTCAGAGACAAGGCTGTGCAGAAACACCAATGCAATGGTATGAAAATGCCAAATATGTGTTCAAATCCGTTCAATTATAGAGAACAGCAAGCGTGGTTGATAGGCATACTTGTTCTATGCGTTCTTTATCAAAAGAGTCTTGAAAATGATCAATGATTAAACCTTAATGTATTCTCTGCGTGGCACAATTTATAATTTATAATTGTAAATATGCAATCATACACACACATCTATCATGACACATCCTCACGATGACAGTGGCCTCTCAAACAAAAAGCGCATAGACACACTTAATGGGAATCGCTAAGGAGTTGATATTGACTCAAAATGTAATGAAAGGGCTCCTATTTTACCACCACCAGGAGTGAGTGCGATTAGCCATCGGCAAGCCGTGTCAGAATCTCCTGTTTGTGACATCACGAGTGGGGGTGTCCACCCAGATAGTGTCGGGAACAGGAGGAGAATAGGACAGGCTTCTGTAAATAACAATGGCAGGAATATGTTTTGTATGTCGCCACCGCTGATGACTAACCAAGCACACAGGAGACTGGCAGGCAAAATAGGTGTCTCCCTCTCTCTGCCTCCATGTTGGTTATCTAGAATCTAGAATAAGGTCGAGCTTTAAAGCCGACTTCACGGGACAGGAGCAAAATAAATGAGGAATAAAAAAGGAGAGAAATTCAAAGATCACATAAATGAACCAATGAAAGCATTACAAATCGTATGAACGAGAGAGAGAGGAGAGAGAGAGAGAGAGAGAGATAGTATAACAAAAGATTGAGTGTAAAATTCATTACATCATCCGTAGGCCAGTGCTAATTGACTACTTTCCACTGTCAAGGTGTGTGTGTGTGTGTGTGTGTGTGTGTGTGTGTGTGTGTGTGTGTGTGTGTGTGTGTGTGTGTGTGTGTGTGGTCGTGTTTATGTCAGAAATAATGATTGTTCCTTTCTGTATTTGGGTGTAAGGGTTACAGAGGGTGTCACCTCAAACGATCAGGTCCACCACCACCACCATCACCACCACCACCACCATCACCACCACCACCTGCCGTGCTCTGCAACACTGAACTCTTTCATCAGCTAATCAACGGAAAATGATTTGTGCGTGTGTGTGTGTGTGTGTTTGTGTGTGTGTGCGTGTGTGTGTGCGTGTGCGTGTGTGTGTGTGTGTGTGTTGCGAGCGAGCGAGCGAGGTGACGAGTGAGAGAGAAGGAAATGTTCCTTCTGTCGCACCTGATAACCAGCATCCCCCAGGTGGTGTCTGGGGAGGAGGAGGAGGAGGAGGAGGAGGGCGGAGGGGGGGAGGGCTATGGGAGGAGGAGGAGGAGGAGGGGGGAGGGCTATGGGAGGAGGGAGGAGGAGGGGGTGGGGGCGGGGGGGGCTGTGGGAGTGCTAAATTTACTGGAGTTTTCCTTCCACGGTTGCGACACTAGAGACGTCGTCGTGGTGACGTAGTCGGCGGAGGAGAAGGGGGTGGAGGAGTTACGATGATGCGTTGGAAAAGGGGGGGGGGGGGCAGGGGGGTCGGGGGCGTAGGTCAGGGAGGGGGGGCGGGGGTCAAAGGCGGGGCGTTTTGATTGGATACTGATGGCCTCTGATTTGGAGATTGGATTGGATTTCATTCAGTTTCAGTTGCTGAAGTTGATCTTAGAATAGAAGAGAATAGAATAGAACTTTATTAATCCCGATTAATAATTCTTGTGCCGGGCCCGGGTTGCATAGCGATACAGTACAATAAAACAAAACAATATGGAAAACAACAGAATAATACAAATAAACTAACGGATTTACAAATTTACACTCATCTTGATAATTAATGTTAAAGTTACAAAAAAAACCCTGGTCAGGACAGATCTAAAAATGAGTCATTTATCGTCACGAGATGCAGAAAGTGAGTGTCGAAGAAAGAGTTCGCGTTTGCAACCACCGAGCAACGAGACAAAACTACACAATTATATCAGAAGAAAATATATCACAGGTTCCCTACTTTACTTTTCCCGATGTTTGCTTTACTTTAAAGGAACTTTAATCATTTAATCTCAAAGAACTCAACCTACTCGCTATTCATAATTATCTTGTCAATGCGTCACCAGAGAACTTGTAGCCGGTGCTAGGTGCTGGGGGCTAGGTGCTAGGTGCTGGGGGCTAGGTGCTAGGTGCTAGGTGCTAGGGGCTAGGTGGTAGGGTGCTAGGGGCTAGGTGCTAGGGGCTAGGTGGTAGGTGCTAGGGGCTAGGTGCTAGGTGCTAGGGGCTAGGTGCTAGGTGGTAGGGGCTAGGGGCTAGGTGCTAGGTGGTAGGTGCTAGGTGCTAGGGGCTCGGGGCTAGGTGCTAGGTGCTAGGGGCTAGGTGCTAGGTGCTAGGTGGTAGGGGCTAGGTGCTCGGTGCTAGGTGGTAGGTGCTAGGTGCTAGATGCTAGGGGCTAGGTGCTCGGTGCTAGGGGCTAGGTGCTAGGGGCTAGGTGCTAGGGGTTGGGCAATATACTGGAAAAAAATATATGGAAACCAAATTTCAGAACCTCTCACCGACTCGTGCAATTCGATTCAGTTGATTTCAACTACACTCGAAATATTCAATAAATTGCCATAAATAGTTAATCTGTGTGTGTTTCCTTAAATTATTCAAAGAATCACAAAGATATGACCTCTTTCATGAGAATACATATCCCAGCGTTGAAAAGTTCAGTGCAGGTCGTGCCAGAGAACTATGAGAGAAGTGTAACAAAAGCATCAAATAAATAGAATAATAAGATAATGGTTCATTCATTGAAAACAAAGGTCTGGAATAATTGTGACGATATTGGATCATCACAGTCATATCTCCCAGCCCTAGCCATGCAAAAACAACATAAGAATATAAAACAATATAATGACGCATGCAAAGTGTATATGCTTAACAGGATAAAAATGAATCTAAGAAACATTTAGTACATAAAAAAAGAAGTTAACTAGGATAGAACAGGCGAGGCTTCCTAGTTTTTCTCTGTTGAACCCTCGTGGGACACCTGCACCACCACCACCACCAGCACCAGCACCCGGCCGCCGCCAACCCAGTCACCCCTGTTGTTTTTCAGCCGGGACCATCATTGATTAAACCGAGAAGGTTGCCATGGGCTCCATTCACCTGTGGAATTAATTATCTCTGGGAGAGAGAGAGAGAGAGAGAGAGAGAGAGAGAGCTGCACCCGTTTAGACACCCCCCCACCGGGCGTCCTCATAAACCCGCGGAGACACCGTGCCTCTCGTCACATTTCCGTCCGACTCTATCCAGAGGTGAGTAGTGAACTTCCTGCAGCGTTCCGTCTCGGCTGTGCGGTGCCGCCGTTGGGTGAATGCTCGTTTAGGGGGATAGGGGACTGTAGGCCCTTGGTATGGGCGTTCAGCGGCGTTCATTGTGATTCCCGGCTCCTCTCAGGTTCAATGTCAGCATCCTCTTCTGGGTCATTAGGTTGTTTTAAGGTTATTTTTTTAAATAGTTTTATTAGTATATTTTGTCGTTGTATTTTATACGCCGCTATACTGTACCATGAGGAGGAGGAGGAACACAAACAGTGTAGAATTATTTGAGTTACTTGATTTGTTTGTTACTTGAGTTTCTGATTCTTGGCTGTATCCCTTACTGGCCTAACTAATACAATTCGTATGACACGATAGTATGATGACATATTGTAGTATGGATTACATTTACATTTACATTTAGGACGCTTTAGGACTTACAATAAGTACATTTGTTGAAAGAGAGACAGCAATATATGCATTGATCTATGTAAATGGTAAATGGATTGCATTTATACAGCGTTTTTATCCAAAGTGCTTCACAGTATTGCCTCACATTCACCCATTCATACACCGACGGTGGTGCCAACCATGCAAGGTAACAACCAACACGTCAGGAGCAGTTAGGGTTAGGTGGTGTCTTGTTCAGGGACACCTCCACACTTAGCTAGGAGGAGCAGGTAGGGTTAGGTGGTGTCTTGCTCAGGGACACCTCCACACTTAGCTAGGAGGAGCAG
>PIJE02002677.1:7500-30000 GCA_002895965.2 Coryphaenoides rupestris
AGGAGGCGGGGGAGGAGAGACGAGGAGGGTGGGAGAAGAGGAGGAGGAGGAGGGTGGGAGGAGAGAGAGGAGGAGGAGGAGGAGGAGGAGGAGAGGGCAGAGCAGGAGACGCCGTTTCACTTCAGAAGCGATCAAGTCAGGAACGACCGGCTGCCATGTTGGATGTTACTCAGCCTCAGTAGACAACTTGTTGGGCCTCATTAGCATAAACTATTCCCCAAAATATTTGATTTGTTTTGCGCAAATCGGTTTTGCGCGAATCGAGCGTAATTTGATGAAACTATATTCGATAAAACATTTTGACAAAAGGTTGGTGTCTCCGTTCCATGGTGTTGTATATATATTATATTACATGTGTGTAAGAAGCTCTGTTCTTGTAGTCAGAGCCAGTGTGTCTCTCCAGGTTAAATGTTTTGCAGTCCATTACCCATAATTACCCCTTAAAGTATCTCCATTGGGCAGCCGGTGATCCGGAAATATTGTCGTAGGCGCTCTCATGCAAAGCAACCTTTCGATTTCGGGTTCCGGCTGGAAACCGACTCCTTAGATTCTGTGTTATTCACGGCTAATCAAATTCATTAACCTCGCATCGATCAAATTGATCATGAAGACGGGACGAGTCATCCGTAGTGATCGAGGTTTGTCGTCGTTTAAATGGTATTATTTTCTCGTTAGTTTTTTTGACTGCGGTCCCAGCCAGAGAACCCCGTTGTAACTTAAACGATTATCCGTAATTATCCGCGGTTCGGCTCTCGTTTTTAAACGACGGTAATGTTCTCTTTGCTATTCACCGTTCTATTTGCTGATCCATGAATCTCATCCGTGTTGTTTTGGGGGTTTTTTTCTTGTTTCTCCTGCGCAGTCCCAGAAGGACCCCCTGCTGGTGGAGAAGATCATGACCGACCTGGACTCCAACAAGGACAACGAGGTCGACTTCAACGAGTTTGTGGTGCTGGTGGCCGCGCTCACCGTCGCCTGCAACGACTTCTTCCAGGAGCAGCAGAAGATGAAGTTAAAGTAGAGGAGACACAGATGCCCCACAAAACCAAAAATGATGATTTATGTTTGGTGTTCCCATGGTAACGGAAATAGGCCAATCAGTGTTGATAAAAATATATTCATATACAGTATATATATATATATATACATATACAGTGTATATATATATATATATATATATACGTACACCCTTTCCTGGAGTTTCAGATTATACGCCATCATGTTATAAGAGGAATAGAAATATGGAGCCCGCTTAATGTGAAATATTAATATCAAAAATCAGTCTCAGACACAACGCATCTGACCTGATGGTCTGTCTCACTCTATATTGTTTAGTGCAGTCGTACAAACGTGCAATGTTATGTTATATATTATTAATTTATATTGTTCTATATTATTAATTGTGCTGCATACTGTGGAGACTAATAGTAACCCAACACTGCTATGCTGTCAAACATTTAGACTGTGGGCAGTCTCACCGCGTTTGCCATATATTAGTGATCCTAGTTACATGTTGAATTATAAATATTGAAGTATATTTAGTGTTGTGTGTTCACCAAAAATTCTCTCTTTTCAAGATCACAATGTGGAATTCTGTGTCATTCCGTCATCAACATTGTTCACAAGAACGTTTGGAAGCCTGATGTCAAATAAATCACTCAATTGCACTGTGTGTGTGTGTCTGTCTGTGTGTGTGTGTGTGTGTGTGTGTGTGTCTGTCTGTGTGTGTGTGTATGTCTGTCTGTCTGTCTGTGTGTGTGTGTGTCTGTCTGTGTGTGTGTGTGTGTGTGTGATGAGAGAGAGAAAGAACACACTGGAATCTGAATGAGTGTCTTTAAATGTGTTGCTCGACCCTTACTCATCGCTCGGTGACGCTCAACCGGGTCAAAAGGTTAAACAAGGTTTCCCGTCATGACCGCCGCTATGTCGACAAAGGTTTAAATATTGCCCGGCAGCGGTCCAATATATTTTTGAAAGATCTTATTAAAAACAGTGAACCTGTCTAGCGTGGCGTCAGCTAGAGGTGGGGCGAGGTACCCGTCTGTGTCACCCATGACTCACGGTTATATAAAAACCTTCATCACATGGCTCGGAGTTTGAGTCGCCCGATCAAATATAAAAAATATAAACTCTCCCCAACACACATCACAATGCGAGAGCCACGACTTTTATCGAGTGCATTGCAAAACACCGACTGAATGTTCTGAGGACAACCGCAGTACAATACAATACGACGACATGATCGACGACGAGGCTCCTTGAGTTAAGACACACGTGTAATATACTGCCACACACACACCAAAGTATTCAGATCAATACGATATGTGGCTTCAATCGATTAGGTTCTATTAGGTGGAATAAAGTTGCAATATTTAGTCAGTTAATCAATATAATGTCGGGAAAAATACAACTGTGATGCTTAGTTTGAATCGATATTATATTGGGAAAAATAAAATGGCAATATTTACTGGAGTCAGTGAAAATTGCCAAAAAGAAAATCACAGTATTTTCAAGTAAAAGCCGCCGCGACATATCAAGGTTTTAAGGACAGAAGGGAATAAGGAGGCAGGAGACAAGCTAGCGAGCTAGTTTGGCAGAGGACAGACTTGCTCTCCTCTGTCACCCCCGTCTGCCCGACGATCCCCCGAAGCCTTTATCCACCCCCCCCCCCACCTGCTGTCCAACCGCCCTTCCTCCCCCTCTTCCTCCTCCTCTTCCTCCTCATCCTCCTCCACCTCGTCCTCTTCCCCCTCATCCTCATCTCCCTCCTCGTCTTCGTCCTCATCTTCCTCCACCTCCTCCTCCTCCTCCTCTTCCTCTTCCACCTCTTCCTCCTCCTCCTCCTCCTCCTCTCCCTCCTCGTCTTCGTCCTCATCCTCCTCCACCACCTCCTCCTCCTCTTCCTCATCCTTCACCTCCTCCTCCTCCACCTCCTCCTCCCTCTCCTCCCCCTCCTCTCCCTCCTCGTCTTCGTCCTCATCCTCCTCTCCCTCCTCGTCTTCGTCCTCATCCTCCTCCTTCTCCTCCTCCTCATCCTTCTCCACCTTCACCTCCTCCTCCTCTTCCTCCCCCTGCTCTCCCTCCTCGTCTTCGTCCTCCTCCTCCTCCTCCTCCTCATCCTTCTCCTCCTCCGCCTTCACCTCCTCCTCCTCTTCCTCCCCCTGCTCTCCCTCCTCGTCTTCGTCCTCATCCTCCTCCTCCTCCTTTTCCACCTCCTCCTCCATCGTTGTCACCGCGTGCGTCACTCTGTGTCGTAACGCCGCGATCCGACCACACACACACACACACACACACACACACAGCATGTGTGTCTGTGTGTGTCTGTGTGTGTGTGTGTGTGTGTGTCTTCATCCATCCGTGTCTTTGTTGAGTTTCTGACCTTTTAGGAGACACCTAATGACACGTCACAAAGGGTATAACATGACAGTCAAAAGTTGAGACAGTATATACACTAGAACATATTTCAATCAAACAAATCAAATCAATCAAAATAGTTTTATTGTTTGTGTGTTGTCGGTGTGATCCTTTGTGTTCTGCTGGCTGTGCAACACGTTGCTCTCTGGGATGAGAAAGATTACCTTGACTTTGACTTTGACGAATCAAATCGATGATTTTTTCGAAAATATTCCTGGATTATTGGAAGAGGCTGATCCATGGGGTCCCCGTGGGCTTTCAGCGGCGTACGATCGTGTACCGTACCCCCCGGATGAATAAGAAGGAACCCCCGCGTCGTGAACGGGACGTCTGCGCAGCTCCGATACGAAAGCCTCGCAATTCCATCACTGAGTCTGTCTGAACAGACGAGAGATCTGCTTCCAGGTTCTATAGCCGGTGGCGGATTTGCTAAAGCAGCTTCCAGAGAGAAGCAAAAAACGTTGATCCGGTTGAGGAGGATCACCAAACAAACAGCCATGAGTTACGCCAACATGCAGTCCACCGTCCCAAAGCCAATAATCGAGAGTTCCCACTGTTTCTCTATTTAGATCCGTCCGGTGGCCGGGCTTCAAGCTGTCCGTTTTATGTCCGAACCGCCGGTGGTTCAGACGTGTGAGGATTTAGCTGTGAATCAACCACACGGAAACAACGGTGGTTGTGATAGACAGATAGTTCCGTCCAATCAACCGGCAAGGACTTTTTTGAAAGTGCCAGCCCCTTTTCCAAACAGTTTCCAATGACGACTTCCCAGATGGAACGAAAGAGTGAAACAAACTGGTGTTTCTGGTTTCTGGCCCAGACACTGTGTGGTGCAAAGAAGTTCTGCTATATGGTATATATATATATATATATATATATAATATATATATATAATCCCATAACATACATTCTGTGACTTGTACTGTTGTTTGGGTGTATGGAATTCTATAGTCTACAATTCTATAGTCTCCGTTGTAAAGTCACACACACACCACACACACACACACACACACACACCTGACCTGTCTCTCAATCTTTATGACAATGTGGACGGCGGGGGTGGGGGGCTCTGGGGCGGCGGAGAAGAGAGAAATATACGATAAGAAAGAAAATATGTCCGGGATCACCTACAGGGTGCAGTAATCTCCTCCCCCTCCAGCCGATATATCGGCCAAAATGAAACCCTGCGGCGCCGGAGACAGGAGATTCTGTGTGTAGATATACGTTGTAGGAGACGGCGTGTGTGTTATTAATACGGTTTATATATATATACTGGCGAGATGGACGGAGAGACAGCGGGATGACATACATACACCATCCGGGGTGCCTTCCTCGCTTGCTTCTCGGTAAGAAACTATTTTGGCATTTAAGGACGAAGGAGGGATGAAGCGCACCGTCCGTATTTGTCATGTGAAATGCATGAAATGTGTACGTTCTTGTGTACAATTGCTGTATCGCAGTACATTACCGGTACATTACTGTATCTTGTATTTTTCAGTCCATTTTCTACAAGGAGGCGATGTAATTACAGTATTTGGTTGTTCGAGGTCATAGTCTTGATAATATCACGTGTCCGTGTCCACATTTGGTGTGGCTTAGGGAACACCAGTAGAAAGGTCATAGGTCGACATTTCAGATTACCGGTGTTGTGCCCAAAAGTGACTCCCTGTCCAAAATTGATTCCTACTCTCTTCTGGATACATACTGTATGCCATATTCCCGATGCTATGTGTGTGTCTATACATAGATGTATATTTTCCTGTGTGTGTGTGTATATATATTTACATATATATAGATATAAAACATAGTTCTCTTCTTCCTATTTTGTCTTTTTGGCCTACTTGTCACAAGTATTTCACTGTTATGATGTACATGTGACAATAAAACTATTTGACTTTGAGGTCATTCTTTGACCTCCTCTGTGCCCTATATTATATATTATAATTATATATATATATATATATTATAACCAATCCAATCCTTTTTAACCACGTTAACTATGTTTAAAGCGCCAATAAGCCTACAACACATTAAACAGTTTCTCACTCGCCCAAAAGTGATTGCAGCTCCTACCTTGTGACTAAAAGGTCAGTGACCTCTTTTAAACGTCTGAACTGTTGAACTTGGGCAGCGGGTTGTGGTGCAGATTCACCACTAACCTTGATACCGCAGGACCCCACAAACCAGAACCATATACACTGTGTCACTCAGTGTGTGTGTGTGTGGACCATGTGTATGTCCACGATAATCCTCCTCCCACACTTCAATCGCGGGGCGCCTGGCTGGTTTGATTGCGCTCTCTTGATATTTATTATTGAGATGCTATCACACAGGCTGGTGGTGGTGGAGGGGAGGTGGAGGGTGGAGGGTGGGGGTGGGGGTCTGAGCAAGCGGTGACCTCATCGTGAGGGGGTGTGGCCAAGTGCACATCAAACCTGGACCTCCCAAACCGTGCGCTCATTGCCATAAATGAGTCACTCACCTTTATTCATCTCTCTACAACTGTGTGTGTGTGTGTGTGTGTGTGTGTGTGTGTGTGTGTGTGTGTGTGTGTGTGTGTGTGTGTGTGTGTATATATAGAATCCAATTCTGTCATCACCAGTCTTGGTAACTTGCTTTCTCGCTTTATAAAACTGGACAAAATTAAGACGAAAGCTTACTTAAAAGAGAGTTTAAAAGTTAAATGATGGTCAGCTAACCTAACCATATACAGTATATAATAGCCTTTATAGTTTAGTGTATAGCTATAGTAACCTCTGTAGTATAGTAGGCTAAGTTATTTTTCAGTGTACATGTATTATATTGTTGTATTATATTCTTGGTTGGGGTCATTTAGGTCAATACTTTCCATATCAATGACCTTATTGATATTTACAATTGTCAATTATGCAGTCAAACACGGTTTCAAATTGCAAATCTACACTTTTTATTTACATGACAGGTACATAGTCTAGAATGTTATGCTTGGTAAGACATTAACATTTGTTTTACATGGCATCATATCTTCCTTTATTTACTGAGGCAGAAATTGTCACAACACACATTCATATATCAAAAAAATAAATCAAAACATGAATTGTGGCGTCATTCTTTGTAAAAGAATGTTGGCCACAAATATACGCCACCAACTTATACTGTTTGTAAGTTTGGATACAAATCAATACAATTCACTGAAATATACACAATCTAACGTAAGGTTGGGTTGAACTATAAAGTTCCACCTTTGTAACGTTGTTGATGCTCACGTGTGATGTCACAAAGGGATGAATTTTGTAATGGTTCCACCAACTAACCCTTTAAGGAACTTAATTTGCGTTCCTTAGAGGGTAGTTTGCTGGAACTTCATTGTTTTACCCGAAATAAAATAAAATAAAATAAAATAAAATGACCATCGATCAATAAAGGCCCATGTTGAAGTCCCTGCTGATATCCAAAAGTTGTTAAAAAGATTTAATTCCAGGACCGCCAAAAAAAGCAACACACTTAAAATCATATTTAAATATTTTCACTGATGTAAAAACATCGATATTTTCTTTGCGATCTTTGTGTCACCTGATTATTTTTTTGTAATTATTATTATTAGTCCCCAAGTCAAGTCTAAGTCCTGACTGGTTGATCACTTGCTGAAGCAGAAGTCGTCGACGCTGTTCAGCCTGATCTTCTGGAGGGCGCTGTGGTCCAGCAGGTTGTAGCTGAACGCCAGGCGATTGACGAACCGCCCGCTCGACACCAGCCTCACCACGGTGTTGTCACAGCCGATTTTCATCTGAGCTGTGAGGTGAAACAACACATTTATAGCTGTAGTTGCGTCACAATGATGAACGAACAATGAAAAAATACTTGTTTAGGTGTGTAGGTGTGTGGTGTTGTACTCCCAGACTAACATTCCAATTCTCCTATGCTCCCAAAGTGGCGGCCATCACTGCGATGTGACGTTGTGACGTAAAAGCAGGCTAGTGGTGGTATTGTATTGTCTTGTATTGTCTTGTCGTGCATTATAAGATGACCAAAACCCATTTGAATACTCACTGGGTCCGGTGAAGGAGGTGCAAAGCTCCGCGATTGGAGACATCTTTGACGTGTCCAGGCCACTTCCTCCCAGCAGCTCCACGAAATCCCCAGCCTCTGAGCATCCCGACGCTGACCTCTGTGAAGAGTAAACATCAGTTTAAGAACGGTTGGGATTTTTAATACACCCATCTTTTAGCTTATCAATTGGCATCGTTTAAGGCTCAGGAAACAGTCATAGTGGCCCAAGTATCGAGCCCTGGTGCACGCCACGAACACACCACTCTTTGAAAGGCTAACACTGACTAACACAGAATGATCGTTAAAAACACTAAGTTAAAACCTACATGGTTTAAAGTTAAAACCTACATGGTTTTAACGACACTAAAACATGCTGGTAGTTCTTTTACTCGAGATTAGCACGTCAAGATTAATTCCTTGTAACGCTGAAGCAACGATCCAGCACTCTCTCATGGTTGTGTTATTTTGACATTATAATAATACTTGTACACCTTTTAATTTATTTTTGGTGCAGTATCATTGTAAAGTGCAGTAATAGTGGTAAAAACATGCAGTAATGTCGATAAAACCAATACGTGAGGAGGAGAGCGTGTAAAGAATCTGCTTGACAGCCACCTTGGGGAATGCGGTGTCGCTGTTGTGTCCCAGGCTGAACTCGGAGATCCGGAGCTCCACAGGGTATATGATGGAGAAACTGCAGTTCCTGTGCTGCTGGGGCACCACCAGGGTGAAAGCACCCTCTGGTGTCTGGGAGATGATGTTGCAGGCTGAGGAGGGGGGAATACACAGAGAGTGATTGGCATGGGTCTGCATAGTGTGTGTGTGTGTGTGTGTGTGTGTGTGTGTGTGTGTGTGTGTGTGTGTGTGTGTATAATATTGCTGGTATTCATTGAAATGTGTTATTGGTACGTAAAATAAATGCAAATAAACGTGGAGGGATGTGACCTCAGGAGGGGTGTGACCATAGGAGGGGTGAGACCATAGAAGGGGCGAGACCTCAGGAGGGGTTGTACCCTCAGGAGGGGCGTGACCTCAGGAGGGACGTGACCTCAGGAGGGGGACGTGACCTCAGGAGGGGCGGGACTCACGGAAGGGGTTGAGGTGCTGGCGGACGGTGACGGTGAATCCGTTGCCCGCGTGGCGGATGTGGAAGAAGAGCATGAAGACGTTCTGGGAGGAGCGCACCGCCGCCGGTTGCTCCGCCCCCGGACTGAAGAGCTCCGCCCCCACCGCTGTGCCGCAGTAGTCGACGTAGCGCTCGCGCAGCGGCAACGGGTGGTCCTGCAGGCTGGGGAACTTCTGGCCCTTCATAACCCAGCCATCAAACACCTGAGAGTGAGGGAGACAGAGAGAGAGAGACAGAGAGACAGCGAGACAGAGAGAGAGACAGAGAGACAGAGAGACAGAGAGTGACAGACTTTTAACAGGCTGGTTGAAAAATTAGAACGTACAGAGGTCCAGATCCAAAATGGATTCCCCCCCAAAAAAACGGCGGCAGCATCGTCACCTTGATGAAGTCTCCTCCCCTGCAGTCGATGTCCACGTGGTCGTACGTCACGCTGAGCACCTGGTCGGGCGCCGCGATGAAGAACGCCGCGCAGCCCAGCCGGGGGCGCTCCGCCGTGTACGTGAACTGTCCCTCCAGGGCCACCATGTCCAGGCACCCTAGGGTGCAACGCACACACACACACACGCACACACACACGCACGCACACACACACACACACACACACACGCACACACACACGTCATTACTTTCACTTTCTTTCACTCATTCACACAATACCACTGGCAACTTGTTTTGTTCACTGAATTTCTTACCTATATTTTTCCTGAGGCTTATTCACTGTAAATTTATAAATGAATTATTTGATTTGATTATTCTATTGTTTATTAGAGGGATGTATCCACAACACACACCTATCAAATATATACTGTCGGTCATATTGCAATAGATATCGCAATTTGATTTGAACATAATTTTCTGTCACCCTTAATAACCTAATGAGAAGTACGTTTCCATCACTGTCCATCACTTTATTCTTTCTGTTCATCTTTAATCTTTCTTTGAACCAATTCTATTCTCTCATCTTAAATTAACCCTGAAATAAAACAGTGAGAGGAAGCAAAAGGTTGTTTCTGAGACTCACGTAAGGGTCTGCGATACAGGGACGTCTCGGCCGTTTCTCTCTTGAGATCAGAGTTGAGGACCGAAAACAATTCTTCTTGGGTCACCTCGTTGTCCTATAGTTTCAACAACGACAAGAACAACAAGAACAACAAGAACAACAGCAGCAACACATGTATAAAGTTGTGTTTGACTCCATGAACGAACGCAATAAACATCAATAAACACCCACATCCTACAGGGATAGAGTCTTACCTCGATGTACCTGCAGTCTCCCCTGGGTGCAGACAGACACAGCATCAGCACCAAGGACAACTGTGCTCGGAAAGTGCGTCCCATGATGTGCTCTCCTCCTCCTCAATATGACTCAATATGGTCAATATGGTCTGAGGTCCGGAGCTCCTCCTTTTATAGGTAAGCTCCCCCCCGACCCCCCACTGACCACAGCCAATCACGCGGCGGTGACGAGGAGGGATGCTCTTCTGACCAACGGCCATTATAGATAGCATTATCGTGCTGTCTATAAATACTATCTATAAACACTACCGCTCATCTCCTCTCATCATCATGTGCATCATGTTCTTAATGTCACGACAAATTCATATTTAGCTCCAGAGTAGCCTACAATAAGTCTTGCTCAATTGGGCCTTATAGGCTTACTTGTTGTAATATGCAAAACATATATTTGTGTGCCTATATCATAAACTAACGATGTATGTACTTTCTTTACATTTAGGGCATTTAGTAGACGCTTTACGGCTACCGATAAAAAAAATATAGAATCTAAAAATGGTCAGGTGTTGTACCTTTAGAATAATTTATCGTCATGATGTTTTGATGTCCGGACAAGGGGACACACAGAGTGGATAGAGTGGTCTACACTTCATAAAACGCCCTAATGGAGCTAAAACACTGTGTTTCAATTAGTTGTATAGACCGTAGGCTGCATTATTCATACATTGTATTTTGCCGTGCCTATTAGGCCAGGGTTTGTCATTTAAAATGGTCATGCTTACGGTTATGAAGGCTCAGATAAAAGAGATTGGTGTGAATGCTTATTCTACATATTTATTATTATTATTATATATATCATATGTACAATATTATATATATTATTCTATCCACAGCCTAATAGCTAATAGTACAGATACAAGTTGGTTGTTAGTTTCTTATTGTAATACACAAGGCATGTTTCAGGCGCCACCTATTGGTCAGAGGGTGCATTACACCAGACATCATTACTCTGTTCCAGGCTCAGTTGATAGTAAACACTAAACAGCCATAAACATCAACTCGGTTGCATCTCTTTATTTAAATATTCCTTTGCTAAGAATGTTACAAAAGGTTATTTATGCCTCAAAATGACTTGGTCACATTCATGGGGGTTATATTTTAATGATCATAGCCCACAAAGTCCTTCTTACTTGTTGACACACCCAGGGTCAGTTTAAAGGGTCAGTAGAACCAGTAACACAACGTTTTTCTCTTGGATGGATGGATAGATAGATGGATAGATAGACAGATAGATAGATAGATAGATAGATAGATAGATAGATAGATAGATAGATAGATAGACAGATAGATAGATAGATAGATAGATAGATAGATAGATAGATAGATAGATAGATAGATAGATAGATAGATAGACAGATAGATAGATAGATAGATAGATAGATAGATAGATAGACAGACAGACAGACAGACAGACAGACAGACAGATAGATAGATAGATAGATAGATAGATAGATAGATAGATAGATAGATAGATAGATAGACAGACAGACAGACAGACAGACAGACAGACAGATAGATAGATAGATAGATAGATAGATAGATAGATAGATAGACAGACAGACAGACAGATAGATAGATAGATAGATAGATAGACAGACAGACAGACAGACAGACAGACAGACAGATAGATAGATAGATAGATATGCACCCTGGTAGGCCGCCTTGGACGCCGGTGCATGCGTTTGCATGGCGTCGCCGCCAGGGGGCGCACAGAGCTTGTTCTTCCTTGTTAATTAAGTGAGTCGTTTCTTGTCCTGCGGGGGGCGCTATAGGGTTGGGGGCGGCGGTCATAATCACATACAATTGAAATAAAATTACAAATAAAATTGACTTGACTTGACTTGACTATATAGGCTGACTGAACAGTATGATTATTATACTATAAGATATTATATTATATGATTTGAGTGGTCAAATGAATGATGAGGGAATGGGAATTAATGAATTAAACATTATTAACATGACTTTGTACCATATAAGTAAGTATATTTACCATATAAGTGCCATGTTTGAAAAGGGAAAACTTAATGAAAGTTCATGTTCTTGTTTGTGTTGTTGTTCCACAAATGTGTGGAATTTGTTTGTTTCATTGTGCAATTAGTCTTTTGCGTTTCTAATTTTGTGTTTGTAATATTGGGGGTTTTATATATTGGGGTATTTCCCGTTCATCAACCTCTATGACATACAGTATATTCCATTATGATGTTTACAGTTTTCTATCTTCTATCTTCCATATGTTTTCCACAACATAGTTCCATGCAATGAGTTATAATTAGGAGAGTTACCTCACGTCTGGAGGTGGCAAGGAGGCAAACTACGTCAGAGTGTGTTTGCTTTCCTTTCCTGTTTACCTCCTGCAGTGACCTCGTTGTTGGACACACAGCTGCATGTGTGTGTGTGTGTGTGTGTGTGTGAACCTTTCCATGTATTTTAATACCAACAATTGGCCCAGAGTTATGACATTGAATCACATGGTTTATTTGTCTGGTGTGTATGAGCATCCCAGGCCCTATTACTGGATATTCATCATCCTTAGATATTAGCCGGACCCTTGAGTCCTCCACTTCCACGCCGGAACTCTAAAATTAAAAGGGGGTCTTGGTGGTGGGGGGGGGGCACCGGGGCACTTCATTCATAACCACCACAATTTAAACGCAACACATTTTGCCCTCATCAAAAAACTGCAGCTCCTGCGATTTGGATATTGCACTTATTGCCATATTGCGATCTCGCTTCATTTCCCAGATCCACCTTGAACCAATCAGACAGACAGCATCCGATCAAGTTGCGCGAGAGAGCCACACTAACGTTACAATTCAAAACGACGGAGCAATGTTGGAAAAATGATACCAAAGATTATTTCATTTGCGTATAAAAACTACGCGGTGGTCAACAAAAAACGAATTGCAGAATGCAAAACGTGCGGGTCGACAATCACAGACGGAGACGCAACAACTTCGACGTCTGGCCCTCGACCGACTGCGCCAAGTTCAGTCGCACAGCGGAGAACAGTTTGAGACGGATCCGGAGTCAGTCGATCCAGAGTTTGTGTTCAGAGTCGGTAGCTCCTGGTTGCAGATGCATCCATCTTCATGTCTGGGAAAAGGTTGGTTACCTGCCACTGGGAACCAACCCCAGAACTCTGTGTGTCTCTCTCTCTATCTATCTCTCTCTCTCTCTCTCTCCTCTCTCTTCTCTGTAACTCTACACACACATCTGATCTGATCCTATGAAACCCATATCCATAATCGTCCAGTCTGCTACTCCAGGTACTGTGGATGCTTCCCTCTGTCTCGGTTTCTTCTCTCTGGGCGTCATCTCTCATCCTTCCAAACAGAGACGGCTGAACACGCGAATTCTAACGGAAGAGAGAGACACACACTCCCAGGGAATGAACTTCCGAGCGCGCATAAGACTTGATCAAGCTCCACGGAACATCTCGTTTCCTCTCTTCTTCTCCCTCTCTCTCTCCCTCTCTCTCTCCTCTCTCCCCCTCTCTCCCTATCTCTCTCTCCCCCTCTCTCCCTATCTCTCTCTCTCCCTCTCTCTAAGAAATAACTCACAACAGGCTGCTTTAAAGCGAGCCACAGTGAGGCAGAGTAATAATAAGGCGAGAGAGTCGCGGGCGAAGTGGTACAGTCGTATATACTGTACAATAGAGTGCAGTGTGATTAGCCATGTGACGAGCCATGTCATGTGACTAACAACCTCTGGTGATGTCACAAGTGGGAGCGTGTCAAACCCTGACGTGCAGATGGATACTGTAGATCAAGACGACCACCAATTGGTACGGTCCACTGGGCAGGCTGGAAGTGGACTCATCCAGTCGTCACACATCCGGGGTGGACACTCTCCCACTTGTGATGTCGCTAGAGGTTGGTAGTCACGTGACATGGTCATGGCTAATCCCACTCACATCTGGTGGTACAATAGAGTCCCTTTAATTTGCATATAGCGTGAAAGAAAAGAAACATAAAAGACATAATAAGCGATAGCTAACCTTGTCACACAGAGGACACACGAACAGAACGTGATGAAGAGGAAGGAGAGAGGAAGGCCAAGGTGAATGACGGAGTTAAAGGACTGGACAAAAATACTTTTTCATCGCCATAGTCATCATCATACTTCATACTTCATACTATCATCATCATCATCATCATCATCATAAAGTTGAAGACCATATAAGGACTTCCTGGTGTGTTTATTCTGCTTGTTTGTGTTTGTTTGTTTGTTTGTTTGTTTGTTGACTTCCTTCCTGTCTCTGTTCACCACTTCCTGTCCTAATTAGCTGCGTTGCTATCAAACGAAGCAGCGACGCGACTTCTGACCGGACCCTCTTCAGGCTGCTTGAGGCGTCCGTTTGGATCAATTGTTTTGTGTTTGCAAAAGGGAACGATTAATCTGACTCCTTAACACCCCCCCTCTCTCTCTCCCTCTCTCTCTCTCACTGTCTCTCTCTCTCTCTCTCTCTCTCTCTCTCTGTCACTGTCTCTCTCTCTCTCTCTCTCTCTCTCTCTCTCTGTCTCTCTCTCTCTCTCTCTCTCTCTCTCTCTCTCTCTCTCTCTCTCTCTCTCTCCTCTCTCTCTCTCTCTCTCTCTCCCTCTCTGTCTCTCTCTCTCTCGCGCTCTCTCTCTCTCTACCTCTCTCTCCTAATTTCTGGCCATTGGTCTTAAATACTCTGATCAGCCATATACGTCTCTCTCTTCCCCTATTTCGATGAAAAAGCACTAATAGTGGAGGTGGGGTAATCATACAATGTACATAGCTACACGTTCTCAACCATCATCTTTTAGGATTTAATCAACTCCACACACATCCTCTCCTACGTTCCATGAATCTAGGTGTGTTCCCATGAATCCTTCTCCCCACTTCCATCGGTTTTTCTAGCATTGCGTGGTTTCCAGGCCTCTCACAGCGTCCACCGTGCTTCACCACTTGTAGATCCTACTTGTTGTCTCTTCATTGGCACTCATTGTTTTGATGTACTTATAATCAAATGATTGTAACTTTTACGCAGGATTTTTTTAGGTGTCTAGAATATATCAGTAGAGAGAGAGGGACAGAGAAAATAGAGGAATTGGTTAGTGTGGTATGAGGGGGGAGGGGTTTCATTGATACCTTTTGAATGAAAATACATTTAATTGTAAAATAAGATAAAATGCTGCTTCTTTGTTTGGATTACTTTTTTTTTTATTAAGTTCAGTCGCACTTGTTTTAAAGGGATGGTTCACGCTCATTGCACAATTCTCTAATAGTTGTCTTACCTTGTATCTTTTACCTCTTAACTTCTGCTGCTTTCATGTAGATGTTCAATAAAACATTTTAAATTGTATTTGTATAGCCCTTAATCACAAGACAGTCTCAAAGGGCTTTACAGGCCAGATTATTATGGGTCAAAAGTGATTTATGAGACCCCCCTAGCCCTAGCCCCGCCCCCCTAAGGGCAAGAAACGACTCCCTTAAAATGGCATTACATTTGGTGAAGAGCGCATTATGACTTGTTTAGGACTCGAAACTCAAAGTTTAGGACTTGGGACTTGACTTGGGACTTGTCAGTCTTGACTTGGGACTTGACTCGGGACTTGCCTGTCTTGACTTGGGACTTGACTTGGGACTTGAGTGCAAAGACTTGAGACTTACTTGTGACTTGCAAAAAAATGACTTGGTCCCACCTCTGGTATATAATATAGTATATAATATAGTATCTAGTAGTACAGTAATATATTGTATATAACTAGTAGTATATAACACATCGGGGACACAACCAATGTGTCACAAGAACAGTGTTACAGTCACATAGTGACTAGACATTCAAGGAACAGACCCGTGTTTAAAACAATTTATATTCAGTAACTATAAGCAATGGTACATTAAACGTCCCATAGCAGTAACTATAAGCAACGGTACATGAAATGTCCCATAGTGTAGTAACGGTAACAGCAGTACACTCATAGTAACGGTAGAACACCGCATTTCAGCATGTCCCGCCCTACAGTTTCTGCTCCTTCCGATTGGTCTATTTTTGCTTCACTCCAAAAACTTGACACAAGCTCGCTGATTTCATTGGACGGGACTAGCTTGACACAAACGATTGGCCAGAGATTTGACACATCATTAACAGTGATCTCCATTGTCGGCTAGCCTAGACTATCCCGATCCCGCAGTGTTTTTTTTAGCCGCCCGTTCCCGCCCGCAGCAAAGTTCAAACCGCCCGCTCCCGCGAGATTTGCGTTGGGTCCCGCGGGACCCGGTGGGACCCAATCCCAATGCAGCCCTCTAGTTTGAAGTACATGCTACAGATGCTGTGTTGTGTCTATCCTCCAGAGAAGAGCGACAGCAGACCATGGCATGCCACCCCTCCCGCAACACCAAGCACCAGCCGCCAACCCAGTTGTTGGACAGGTGTGTTAAATGGAGGTTTGACTGGGAAAATAATATTTTCTGTCAAATTGTCTGTTTGGATGTAGTTAATGCAGCTGGTTTATTTGTGAGATCAGTCCATGGATTTATGTATATCTTGAGGGATAACGGCTCATTCACGTTTGTGCTAACGTCTCTCATGAGCTCAGTTCGTGGCTTGCCGACACAGGGGTCTGACACATTGCAGTTCTTCTTCTACTTCTTTTTAATTGCGACTTGCAACCACAGAAGAAGAAGCTGCATACGCTCGCACAAATAAAGAAAACTTCACTGCACTAACAACGAAAGTAAAGGCTGACTTGCAGAGATGGAGTAATTTACCCCTGTCTTTGGCTGGCAGAGTACATTCCATCAAAATGAATATACTACCCAGATATTTATACCTATTTCAATGTCTCCCCTTATTTCTCCCCAAGTCATTCTTCTTCAAACTCGATAGTATAATCTCCTAATTTATCTGGGAGGGAAAGACCCCTAGAATTAGACTATCACTACTGCAAAGACATAAAACGCCTTCCGAATTTTATGCACAATTATTGGGCCACCAACCTACATAAAATTACTCTTTGGATGAGCGATTCAGATAGTACCTAGGGCTGGGTATCGTTTCAAATTTTTCGATACCGGTACCTGAGTTTTGATACCGGTGCCAAAACGATACGTTTTTCGATACCTATGTGTAAATAAAAGCACATTTCATAATGCAATTGCCGGAACATGTTTTTACTGTAATACAAGTCTTTTTACATTAGTTTTACATTAGTTTTTCCAAATAGAAAGAGTCCAAGTGTCATTCATTTCAAGTATGAAATATTTATTGCTCCTTTTTCACGTAGACAATTTGTAAACTAGGCCGTGTTTCCCATACATTGATTTATTTGTCTGTTCCCCATTATCGTTAACGTTACCGCTAGTAGTAATGTTAGTAGTCGGTGTTTGCAGTCAAACACAGTGCAGCTCTCTTGTCTCAGGTTAATGACGTGTGAGATTAAATGCTTCATTAAATTAGAAGTGTTGCCACCCACGCCAGCTATGGTCTTATCACAAATATTGCATTTTGCACCGTCCCTACTTTTTACAAAATGTAACCAGACCTTGGACCGTAGTTTTGAATTTGAATTTTTCCACTCTCTGCAAATGCACTCCCGAACATCCACATGGCTCGGTGTTTACATGCGTAGTGACGTAGCAACGCAAGGACGCATTTCTTTTTCCATCCAACCAGCAGTCACTTCTTCTCTGGGTTTACTGGCGGATCGCAAACAACTTTAAGGTGCATACCGCCACCTAAATCCAGGCTCTAGTCTGCAGCAGTATGCCCTTGTCACCGACAAAATACAGTACTAACCCAATTGTTGTTTCAACACTAAGGATCTGGGCCAAAATCTGAAAGAAATTCGATTGGACTTCTCTCTCCATGTCAGCACCTATTTGTAACAATCACCTTTTCTTGGCTGCTAAACTGGACTCTGGGTTCGTTGCATGGAGCAGAGAGGGTTTAAATAATTTCCGGGATTTATATGTAGAAGGTCAATTTGGGGAGTTTGGTGACTTGTGTGATGTCTATAATCTGTCGCTCAGATAGGTTTAGATATTTCCAGGTTCGACATTTTGTAAAGACTTATTCTCCTGCATTCCCACAATTGCCTCCTCCCTCGGGTATTGAATGTTTTCTTCCCTCCGTGAGTTTGAACAGGGGCCATGTCTCATATCTTTATTCCTTGTGAAGACATAGGATTAGAACAGGGTGGGAGACTGAACTGGGGATTGCTTTTTCTGATGATTGGTGGGAGCAGGCATTAAAAAGAGTTAACTCTTCTTCTTCATGTGCTAGGCTTGGCCTAATTCAGTTTAAGGTTCTTCAGAGTTCATTACAGTAAAGCCAAATTGTCTAAAATCTATCCCAACGTAACTGACAATTGTAATAGATGTTCCCATTCGCCAGGAAACCTGTCCCATTTATTCTGGTGTAGCCCTAAACTGACCGCATATTGGAAATCCTACTTTAGTATCATATCTGAGATCTTGGAAACTACTATCTTACCTTGCCCTCACATTGCTATTTTTGGGACTCCTGAGGAAGATGTAGGTTTAACCAATAAGCAAATTAATGTTATATCTTTCATCTCACTGATTACCCGCAGGACGATACTCTTGCATTGGAAATCTAAGTCCCCACCATTCACTATGTCATGGCTGAGTGATGTCCTATCTTTTGTTAAATTGGAAAAAATCAAGTTTACAATTCGAGGATCTTCTGATAAATCTTTCATACATTGGCAACCATTGATAACATATGTAGATGGTCTACAATCATTGCCCCTTGACTGAGGGATTACATGATGCAGGGCCCTTGTGGGAAGGAATTGAAGGTTTTTGTTTAGTATGGGACTGTGATTTATTTATTTATATTTTTTGGTTAACTTTATTCCTGTGACAGGGCTCTTGTCTCTTCTATCTAGGTAGACCCAGTATTTAAGTATACCGATATGCTGACTGGGGGGGAAATGCATTCAGGTATTGTAGAATGCTGTTCTGAGGAAACAGGGCTAACACTGTGCCAGGCTTTCGCAATATGTCTCTACAGTGCATAACTAGGTTTTTGTTTTGTTTTAGTTTGTCTTTCTGTTTTTCTGTGTAGATGTGTATTTTTGTTTATTTGTATTGTGTATTATTGTCATTATGTTATTATGTGTGGGGGAGTTCTTACAAAAAGAAAAAAGCTTGAGTTTGTATGATGTGGATGTCATTTTGTACGCTGTGTACTCTGGATGAGCAAAATGTATAAAAATAAATAAATAAATAAATAACCCAAAAAACATATACATGAGAACAGAGCTATGCACAACATGACAGCATGCATGGTGAACCGGTCGTCTGCAAGGCATTGTGTTGTGCAGAGGTGAGATTACCTGAGTGTAGGGGTTACCTCCGCTCCGTTGGGGAACACTCCAGCCACAGTAAACACAGGGGGCTGGATGAGTTGACGCAAGGTCTAAACGGGAACAGGAAACAATGTGGGTGTGAGAAACATTTATGTAGTTCACAATGTAGTTCTCCCCAAATGCCGCTAAATAAACACATCATAGTCTTAATATTATTATTTTTTGCTGGAGTACGTACAAGATCTCCTCTCTTTCATGACTGCAGGGCCCAGCTTCAGCTTCCTCCCTCTGAAAATGACTTCTTGTCATGAAAGTGCAAATATTGCTCGTGTCTGTCTGCGACACGATCAGCTTTCCCTGTCCGGCTTACCCTCTCTTGGCAAACGTTGAGCCTCTCTTGTGTATGGGTGGGCGGGGGGTCATTCATGCATGGGTGGCGCAAAAGTTTTTTAACAAAAAGGAAGGAGGGCACACACTCCGAGTGTACAAAAAGGAAAAGATAAACCAACTACGTCGTACAGCGGTGGCGCGATAGCTGGTGTTTACTGGTGAGATATGACATCCCAGTCTATCGGTGCTGCTGCTGGTGCTGCTTCAGGTATGGTGCCAGACATTGCGTTAGCCGTGATGCTCCAGACGTCTCCCTGAAGCTACGAGCACCAGAATGGCCCATACCGGCCTTAAAAAAAAAAACAAAAACCGTGAGAAATGTACAAACTTTCAACGCATCCAAATCTATATTATTAATAGAGGCGTATAACTGACAAGAGATTGCAGATAACTCAACTGGCATGTGAAGTGCACAGCACTCACCATCAAACCGACACCACCTCACCCGGCACCCGCTGCGCCAACCGAGGCGGAACTAAAAGCCTTAGATATTGTACCAACTACGAAACCTGTAAAAATATGGTATCTTTACTCTGGATCGACTCAAGATAGATATGTCTATCTGAACTACGGTGTTATGTGTGTGTGTGTGTGTGTGTGTGTGTTGTGTGGTGGCGGTGGTGTTGTGACAAGCCAATGCTTATGTCGTGTGTGTGGCTAGTGTCGTATGAGTTGCAAGAGCGTGTAAAGACATGTGTGTGTTGTGTGTGTGTGCTGACGCTAAAAGTATCCACACTACTATAAGTTAAAATCAAATAACACCGCACCCCGCTTGGCACTTGGAGGCGTATTCCTGGTGATATTCTTGGGTAAGATGCCTGGCGCTCGCGACGTTCTGAGTTTAATACTGGGAGACGCCTGTTACGCATACAAACCACACGAAACCGGGCCAAACCATTATGTTGTTCAGAAGAATGCACGCTGGACGCTGTGGCATCCACGCTATGGTGTGTGTGTGTGCAGTTCTTGTCAGCACTGAGACCATCAAACTCAGAGACGTTTCAAAAAATTAGAGTATCCATCACCTGGCGCAATTTCTAGTAAGTCTCGGTGGTCAAGAGCATAGATGATAGGATATTCTTATGTCCAAATATCTCACACACCACCTTCGAGGGGCTACCTATTACACCACCAGGTGTGCGCGTGATTAGCCATTCCTAGCGGTTTAACAAAAAAAGACACGGTCGGAATGGCTTGGTGTGCGCGTGATTAGCCATTCCTAGCGGTTTAACAAAAAAAGACACGGTCGGAATGGCTTGGAGTGTGCTGGATAGATCAGCCTACCAGCCTAACGTTGATTGCTGCAATACATCAGACTTCTCAACACCACTACCTGCCCATGTCCTTGGAGGAGCCCCAAAGAAGCCACATGATTTGGCTTTGTGGCAGATTGCCGGCCTGGCACACTTGCTAGCACTCCCCGAGTAAAGTGTGCTGAGGGCTGACTTAACCTGACTGACTTAACTTAACCGATTAGCCAATGCACCACAGGTGTGTAGCCCCACCTCCCCCAGACTCTAACTGGGCCAGGTGAGGCTGTAGCCCCACCCACCCTCCAGACTCTAACTGGGCCAGGTGAGGCTGTAGCCCCACCCACCCTCCAGACTCTAACTGGACCAGGTGAGGCTGTAGCCCCACCCACCCTCCAGACTCTAACTGGGCCAGGTGAGGCTGTAGCCCCACCCACCCTCCAGACTCTAACTGGACCAGGTGAGGCTGTAGCCCCACCCACCCTCCAGACTCTAACTGGGCCAGGTGAGGCTGTAGCCCCACCCGCCCTCCAGACTCTAACTGGACCAGGTGAGGCTGTAGCCCCACCCACCCTCCAGACTCTAACTGGTCCAGGTGAGGCTGTAGCCCCACCCACCCTCCAGACTCTAACTGGACCAGGTGAGGCCAACTACGCCAGCCACCAACCACACACACTCCCACAGTGATGTATGACGGAACGGAACAAAACTCCGTGCTTGTAACCTTTACACAGAAAGAGACGTTCGTAAGCGTAGGATTGGCTCGTTGTCCGTCTTGGTTCGTACACATTACACGCATGTCAAGGTTGCTTTAATGCAGGTGTGTGTTTAATGCACACATTTATGTTTCAGTGGATGCTCATCTTTCTATGCACAAGCCTATTTGTGTGTTTGTTTGCTTAGATGTGAATCCAAGTGTGTGTGTGTGTGTGTGTGCGTGTATCAGTGTGTGTGTGTGTGTGTGTGTGTGCGTGTGTGTGTGTGTGTGTGTGTGTGTGTGCGTGTATCAGTGTGTGTGTGTGTGTGTGTGTGTGTGTGTGTGTGTGCGAGTACGTGTGCCTGAGCCCAGCGTCTCTATTTGCCGGAGACCTCTCGGAGGGTGTGTGTGCGCACCTGAGGACACGGCATCAGCAGCAGCAGCAGCAGCAGCAGCAGCAGCAGCAGCAGCAGCAGCAGCAGCAGCAGCAGCAGCAGCAGGTAACGATTTCCGGTTTCGTTGACATCGGCGACACAAGAGTGTGAGACACAAGGTGATGATGAGCTCTCAGACATCCTCTCCTCTCCCCTCCTCACCCCCTCCCCCACCTCAGAAACCTACGGGTATCGAACACAGCCCGCCAAGCTCCTACCTGCCATCCATCCATTGACTGTAGCTGCTTAAGTCTTGAATGAACGAAACCGGTCCGGTTTAAACAATACTGTTTAAACTAGAGAGGCTATATTTTACTTTTATCCCCTCTCGGTGTATAATGGTTCTGTCGCGGTGCCGTATGGTGAAATATTGGCTGTGTGGTGGTGCTGAAAACTATGGAATAAATCGCATGACGTTGGTCCTTCAGTGAGTCAGGTGGGAAAATATTAATTATGGCCGCCGAGTTGAAGCAAATCATAAAAAGCATGAAACTTCACATCACTGAAGCATTTAAAGATTAGTCGTTGGTTGAGTTAGATTTAAATTCAATTCTTTTGA
>PIJE02002677.1:35000-37500 GCA_002895965.2 Coryphaenoides rupestris
ACAAGAACAGCGACAGAACCGCAGCTCCGAAGTCTCGCACGCCTCGCTGACACGACCTGACCAGCGCTATTCTGACAGTATTCCGTGTAAATGTAGCCTATAGTCTTAACTTATAAATGATTAAAGAATATATTTTATGATCGTGTATAAACGAACTTTTTTATACCATTTAAACTTACATTTTTTGTTGCTCGATAAGTTTCTAATGATGCAAGACACACACAGGCCTCTCTACGTTGCACTTTTGATATGGTTTGCAAACTGAATACAGCCATATATTTCATATATTGAACCATTTGTTGCACTAAATCATCTGATGTCTTCTATAGCCATATACTCTATTCACATGTTTCATGTATATAGGCCTATCTGACCTACTATTATACAATACTATTGTATTACATGATATATTATGGAATATACTGTAGTCTATGTCGGCATGTCTTGTATACGGTCACTGTATTAAAAATGACGCTCTTACAAATAAATCAAAATGATGAAGGAAACGGAACTACGCTACGAGTGATTTAATTTGGATGTTATGTCCGTACAATTTTAAGTGTGTGTGTGTGTGTGTGTGTGTGTGAGAGCATTGGCGCGCACACACACACACACACACACACAGACACACTTTGAATACAACAATACAACAAATGTTATTCGTATAGACTACACAGGTGTTGACGGTTGGCCTATATTAGACTCATTAGGTCAGTTATTCTCATCCTATAACCTGTCTGTATATCGAATAGAATAGAATTGAATAGAATAGAATATTAAACATATAGCCATACAGTCAACTGTCCCACACGTTTGACGATGCAGGATCTATACATGGAGATAGCTGTTCCTATTCGTCCTCATGAAATCACTTTTAGTATTAGATCCAAAAAAATGAAACCGGACAACTCAAGGATCGCACACTCTCACACAAAATGTGCAAAAAAAACGACGTGTGAATCGGAAACGTGCAAAAGAAAAAAAAACCCAGAAGAGACGACGACGGAGGTTATAAATAGTTCTCGGTCTTCCTATTGGCCTCACCTCTGACTCCCGCTCTCGGGTCCAAGGGGCCCCGCGTGTTGACTTCCTGTCACTTCCTGACACCTGTGAACACGGCCCCCACTTCCTGTTGTTGTTGTGTCTGCTGGCGAGGGGCCCCCGGAATGTGACGGCGTGACACGCGGCGCGTGACACGCAGCCGGCGTGACGCCGTCGAGGCGGAGCGACGAGATTGTTTTTTTGTCGCTGTCTTCACAATGAATTAATAATGTAAATATTAATTTCCTAACACGACCTCTCATCGCCTCTATCCGTGACGCCACACATTGGTCCGGAATATGGTGGACGTACAGTGTTTAGAGAGTGGAGCGGGAAGGAATTTGGGGAATTCCAAGGGAATGTATGAAAAAAATGAGAGAATTTCCGAATATCACGTTGTTCAAGTTCAAGTTCAAGTGTTTTATTGTCACTTCAGTTTACACAAGTAGAAGCAGTGAGTGAAACGCCCGACAGCCGACCGCAGTTATAAAAGAATACAAATAGAAATAGAAATAGAATAGAAAACTATATTAACAAGTTACAAAAAATCTAAACAAAAGAAAACTGTATAAGATAAAATAAAGTGTCAAAAAAATATTAAGGGGAGCAATACAAATATAAATCAATGCAATAAAATATACATTGTTATATTTTGACATTCACAGAATGTCACAGAATACTTCCTCAGACAGTCACACCAGAACACACTAGAACAACACTAGCACCAGCAATTAGCACCCGGACTAGCCCTAGCAGTAACACTAGCACTAGCACCAGCAATTAGCACCCGGACTAGCCCTAGCAGTAACACTAGCACTAGCACCAGCAGTAACACTAGCACTAGCACTAGCAGTAACACTAGCACCAGCAATTAGCACCAGGACTAGCACTAGCAGTAACACTAGCACTAGCAGTAACACTAGCACTAGCACCAGCAGTAACACTAGCACCAGCAATTAGCACCAGGACTAGCACTAGCAGTAACACTAGCACTAGCACCAGCAGTAACACTAGCAGTAACAGTAACACTAGCACTAGCAGTAACACTAGCACTAGCAGTAACACTAGCACTAGCAGTAGCACTAGCAGTAACAGTAACACTAGCACTAGCAGTAGCACTAGCACTAGCACTAGCACTAGCAGTAACACTAGCACTAGCACTAGCAGTAACACTAGCACTAGCAGTAGCACTAGCACTAGCACTAGCAGTAGCACTAGCAGTAGCACTAGCACTAGCACTAGCACTAGCAGTAGCACTAGCACTAGCAGTAACACTAGCACTAGCACTAGCAGTAACACTAGCAGTAGCACTAGCACTAGCAGTAACACTAGCACTAGCAGTAACACTAGCACTAGCAGTAGCACTAGCACTAGCACCAGCAGTAACACTAGCACTAGCACTAGCACTAGCACTAGCACTAGCAGTAGCACCGGCACCAACACTTAGCTCTACTACCAG
>PIJE02002677.1:40000-45000 GCA_002895965.2 Coryphaenoides rupestris
AACATTCAATATGCTAAACAAAATACAGAGAAGATTACTACAGTCACTGTAGATAATAAAAAATCACATTTTAAATGTTGGGTGTGTTTTCACGGTGCCATGCTGTACTGTACATGCGGTCCTGTGGCAATATGTCATAATAAGTGAGTACGTGCTCGTAGCAGATTATAAGGGAGGAGGAGGTGGAGTAGACGAGTGTTTCTGTTGATTTATTGAACATTGTGTGTGAAAAGCCCTCGAGTGTCTTCCTGTGTGAGGAACAGTGGGCCAGTGGTTTGTGCCACCGGCACCGCGCCCAGTCGACCTGCACAGCAAATCCATAATATTATCAAAGAAAATACATCTGCTAATTTGCTGTGAATGTGATATCTCTCTTTTCCCACTTTCCTGTTAATACACTTTTTGAAAATAGAACAAGAGCAATTTGGCCTCCAAAGCGTTTGTTTTTCTCAAGTGTTTTTTTCTTTTCTCACAGTGAGTTACAATTGAATTAAATTAGAATAATGAAAACGAAAGAAAACACATTGCACACAAGAAATGTATAATTTTTTTAATCAACATTGTAATCTCTTCATTGGGGGGTCCAACTGGCCCCTGGCTGCGCCCCCCCTTAGAACCCTTAGGACCTCTGCTGGTCCTCTCATGCCAGTGTATCTTGAAATATTTATTTCCACTAAACAAGTACATAATATGCATATTGAAATATCTCATTGTTCTTATTGCCTCATATTTGAAGTTTGTAGATTTTTTTTCTAATCATTTCGACAACTATGTATACACGTTTATTCTAAGGACTCTAAAAAAAAACAGACCAAAGCAATTAAACACGAAACAATCTACTATGCATTTAAAATACGTTTTATTAATGATGTTTTTCAATATGTATTTATTTGGTGTTGCAGCATAAAGCCAAGATCTGCATTTCCAGTCGATTCTCAACGTGGCCACCAGAGGGCGACAGAACACCATCAACACCGAGCGAGGAAAGGTCACGGCTGTTCTCACCCACATCATTATGATGGCGTCGTTATCTTTTATTGAAGACTGATGAAGGTACGTTTTTATTATTGTTTTATTTTCAAATGAGACAGTGACACGTCAAATGCAATCTATAACAGGCCTGACATCGCCTGTTCATTTAGCTTTTTTGCTGTTTAAACACATGTAGGCGTCCGTCCACTTGTTTGAATTGTGTTAATCTCTAATAGGCCCTAACCTCTGTAGGGCCCCGGGGTCTGGTTATTAGAGAGGTCATTCAAATACAGGCCTAAAAGTTGAATTGAGTATTTAAAGTGGTGTCGGATTTACCTGTTCAGGTTGTTGTGTTGTTGTTGTGATTCTCAACACAACCACGGGGTGGCGCCAGCATCACAGGCTGGTAACTGATGTGAGAGGATTGTGGTGAAACATACAGTATGGTCCAGGACCAGGACCAACAGTCTATGGTCCAGGACCAACAGTCTATGGTCCAGGACCTATGTCCAGGACCAACAGTCTATGGTCTAGGACCTATGTCCAGGACCAACAGTCTATGGTCTAGGACCTATGTCCAGGACCAACAGTCTATGGTCCAGGAATCAACAGTCTATGGACTAGGACCAACAGTCTATGGTCCAGGACCAACAGTCTATGGTCTAGGACCTATGTCCAGGACCAACAGTCTATGGTCCAGGACCAACAGTCTATGGTCCAGGACCAACTGTCTATGGTCTAGGACCTATGTCCAGGACCAACAGTCTATGGTCTAGGACCTATATCCAGGACCAACAGTCTATGGTCCAGGACGAACAGTCTATGGTCCAGGACCAACTGTCTATGGTCTAGGACCTATGTCCAGGACCAACAGTCTATGGTCCAGGACCAACTGTCTATGGTCTAGGACCTATGTCCAGGACCAACATTCGATGGTCTAGGACCTATGTCCAGAGCCTATGTCCAGGACCAACAGTCTATGGTCTAGGACCTATGTCCAGGGCCTCTGTCCAGGACCAACAGTCTGTTGACCAACAGTCTGCGGTCCAGGACCAACAATACAGTATATAATATGTAATATATATAGAGAAGATAAATGCTGAATGATAAAAGATAAATCACAATGTAGTAAATCTGAACAGTGACACAGTGACACCCTCAAAGGGGGTCGGCCCACTGACTCTGAAAAGATATCTCAGAGGAGGGAGAGAGTACGTCAGTAAAAAGATAGTTTGAGGACCACTGGGTTGAGATCACACATGACTTCACTTCCTGTGGGATAAACACACACACACGGTGGGGGGGGGAGGCGGGTAGCCGTGTGTCACCGGGCCAAAGTGTCTTCCTCGTCCCTCCGGGGACACGTCGATGCGTCCCCGGAGGAGGACGCCGACATCCGTCTCCCACGGACACTCTCAACAACTCTCACACAACCTTCAGGCGTCCCGAGTTCATGAGAACCTCTCCAGCAGCCAGCAGCGAGATAACCAACCCCCCCCCCGCCGCCCCCGCCCCCCGCCCCCCCCTCCCCCGCCGCCGCCGCCACCGCTAACTCCCCAGTGGACGTACTGTGAAGCCGTCTTAATCCGAGGATGCGATATCTCGTGTATATTTACCAGAGATGGGAGAGCGGGGTGTTTTGGTCGCGGTCGTGTACGTTTCAAGCGGTCGCTTCCGTCGTCACGAGGTCACCGAGTTTTCGTGTTTAGCATTCCACGTCCTGAGAATGTGACCGCGGCGAGGCCGGAGGGACTAGACGACTCCACGACTACACGACGACACGACACTACAGATTGTCCACTTCCGAGTTGTGGTGGAGCTGTGTGTTCAAGAGTTCACTTAACACCGTGTACATCATACATTGACTTTGTGACAAACACTGGAGTGCAAAAACAGTTAGTGAGACAAAACCGTACAATTGTGTACGTAAGAAAGTGAAAAGAAATGGCAGGTATTTACATAAAGTATACACATGTAGTATAAAAGCGTGTATATATATATATATATATATATATATAACGTATGCAAAATGATTCCGATACGAATAAATTACGCCTGCAAGACGACGGGGGAATGTTCACCAGAATGCACCTTTTAAGAACAACGCCCAACATTAACAATACGTCTTATTTGTCGTTCCAAAAGCTTCTACCTAGCAAGCAAACCGCGGATGTCTGTGTATCATAAGACACCTTAAAAAACACCTTAAAGACGCACGACACTCAATCACTTCTACATCAAATTGAATTCATCGTCTACATCATGGTGCAGGCCTAGGAGTCTTGAATCTCCACGGATACGTTTAAGTTCCTATCGGCCAGACAACTGCGCCTGTATTGATTTTTCTCTTGCGGATGAACACGGTTACCGAACTCGCTTCGAAAAATGTATTTAATATCGAGCGTTGAGAGAACAAGCGCGGGATCATCGTACTCAATCAATTTCGTCCGCTTCTTCTTCGTCGGGGGCCGAAAAACAAGACACAGAATCACATTTTAAGAAGGAACTCAGAGTGGGGGGATCCCTCGTTCCAGGGCCGGTTCGGAGTGCAGCGGTTGTCATACGGGGGACATGGAAAGCATTACGATTAAAAGCAAATGATGCAACTGATAAACGGAAGAGTGATATTGTGGAGTGATGGGGCCTGCTGGCTGGAGAGCGAGTCGGTAGTCGTCGGTGGGCGGGGTCGGGCCGGCAGGTATCCGGTCACGATCACAGCAGCGCCCTAAACACTGGAGACAACGTGATGATAATCTGTGGCTTCAGGGTCCTTCAGGTGCATATCGGCTGTCGGCCGTCGTCTCTGTCTGTTCTCTGGACTCTCTCCGGTCTCATCGTTGTTTTCGTCGTTTCGACCACGAGGTGAGCGTCCGAACATCTGAAACCCAGCGACCAGGATGTTTAATTTGAACAGGAATGTGTGCGCATCCATCTTCTCCGCCCCTCCTACCACCACCCTCCTCCTCCACCCTCCTCCTCCAACCCCCCAAACAGCCGTCTCCGCTGTTTGCTTACGACCACCATCAGTGTCTTCTCGCTTTTTTTTGCTTTTTTGCTGAATGATGTAATTCTCGCCACATCAGGGGTTTTTCGGTCGTGTGATTTATGAACGCCGGAGGGCTGCGCCGCTGAGCCCGTCTGTGCGCCGGTCGTTTGAGCGAATCGTCGGTCGGCTCGGCCTCGTGTGTGTGTGTGTGGATAATCCCACTCGAATCGGTTTTGTGTTTCACAGCTTTTTGTTGCGGCGGCGGTGGAAGGCTGACCTCACTGAGGAGGCGCTTTGTACTCGCGCGCTTTCCTTGAGTATTTCTAGTTTCGGCGACTTGACGGGCCGCCGCTCCTCCACCGCGTCCCCGATCTCACGGGCAGATATTGTACTTTTTTACTCCGCTGCGTCTGTTAGTTACGAATAAATAAATGGAACAAACAATTATGAGAGATATTGTTATATATCAAAATGGCTTTATTGGTCCCAGCAGTGTGTAAAGTCATACATACAACATCAATACATTTACATTACCTTCACATTTGCCAAGTGCATCATTAAAGCGATGAACACATGAATGCATCACTAATAACATAATATATACAGTATATATAATTCTGCATTCGGAGTACTTTGTTGGTACTTGAAGGATATTTTCATGCTTTGAATACTTTTGTACTGTACGTTAGAACCCAGTGTGATATATTAGCCTACTGGTTTAACTTGAGTAAGTACGTTGTTTTTTGTTGGTATCTCTCCTGGCTTCTCGTCCCACATGTCGAGGAGGCACCTGGCCGGGCTTCCTGGGAGACGGCGGCGGCGGGAGGGCCGGGGGGCCGGGGGGGGGGGGGGGGGGTGGAGATTAGCCGCAAACATGGCTGGGCACAGGAATGCACTTGTCAGAATTCCTCCGGCGTGTCACGAGAACAGCAACGCGCTCGCCTTCGACGACGTGCTACGAGCGCCGCGGTCCTAGCATGTCGGCGTTCCCCTCCCCTCCCCCCCCCTCTCCTCTCGTCTCCTCACCTCTCGTCTCCTCCCC
>PIJE02002677.1:50000-57500 GCA_002895965.2 Coryphaenoides rupestris
AGGGGTCGCGCGTTGCAGGAATGTGTGCCGCGGTCTCGGACGTCTCCGGGATCACGTCGAACTCCTGTCAGCGTCCGCCCCCCGGTGGCTCCAGGTCTTTCCGGAGTCACTATCTTGTTCATCAAACAAAAGGGGACTGGAGAAGGAACCAGGCGGAACCTCGGAGACCGGAGAGCAGACGAGAGCCGATCTGAATCCAAAGCCAAATCCTCTTTTTTTTTTTTTGTGTCACGACGCGACCGAATCAGAATCACTCAAACCCCCGATCAGAACCGTCTGAACACAATGATGGATGCTCTCCCGGTGGAGCGAGTCAAGACAACCTAGTTTCACTTTATTAGATCACATTCTGACTCTGAAATGGATAATAGAGAGAGAGAGAGAGAGAGAGAGAGAGAGAGACTAGCTTGTGTCGACATGACCGCGCAGCAGAGTGACTGACCGATTCCAAGTCATTTCTGGGAAAAAAACGGATGACCGGCACCACATCCCGGCAGCAGGTACAAGGGGGTTCCTTTTTAAAACGTCCTCTAGAGCCGCGGTCTGGAAAGAACATCAGCGCGAGGCCCCCGCAAACACCCCGGCAGAATAATGGCTTTTCTGATGACTTGTTATACTGGTGGTGGTGGTGGTGGTGGTGACTGGAAAACCCTTTCAGTCACCACGCCGCCGGGTCATGTGTGAGTCAGCAAGCGTCGCGTGTGGAAGAGTCTCTTTGTCTTGTCGGGGGGGGGGGGGGACATCATAGGAGCCACGGGTCACGGGACGGTCATCTGCGTCACGCCGACGTCTTCTTGTGGGTCGGTGAATCTTTTTCGGGTCACCTCGCCGTGAACGTCATTAAGCAGCCGATGTTCCACATATGTTGCATTTACATTTACATTTACATTTACATTTAGGGGCGTTTGGCAGACGCCTTCATCCAAAGCGACTCACAAAGAGTACATTTGTTGAAGGAGAGACATCAATATATCACTGTGGTACATAAAGATAAGAACAGAGCAGGTTTCAAGCATTCATAGTTACAAGGTTAATGGAGCGAGTTTCATAATTGCGAGGTTGTCTGCATCGAGGTTACCAACATCTAAGAACATACAATATGCTAAACACTGCTAAGTACTAAGCGCTATTATTTAGTGGCCAAGACGTACTGCATGTGTGTGTGTTGTTGACAGCCGGCGCGATGCCCGCCTGCCCAGCGAGTCGCCCAGCGGGGGGAGCAGCCGGACCCGACCCTCCACTGTCTGTCTGTGACTTTGCAGCCGGAGAGGTCAACAACAGAAACAGAAGCCTGTTCTACCCTCTCTCTCTCTCTCTCTCTCTCCCTCCACCCCCCCACCCACCCGTTCCCCCTCTCCCTCTCCCTCTCTCTCTCTCTTACTCTCCCCCCCTCCCACTTTCTCTGCATCTCCCTGTCGCTTTATCTCTCTCTCTCTCTCCCCCTCTATCTCTCTCGCCCTCTCCGTCTCTCCCTCTCATTCTCTCCACCCTGTCACTCTCGCAACCCTCCCTCTCTCTTTATCTCCCTCTCTTGCTCTCTCTCCCTCTCTCCTCTCTTTTCTCCCCGCCCCCTCTCTCCCTCCCTCTCTCTCTCCCTCCCCCTCGCTCTCTCCCTCTCTCTCTCCCCCTCTCCCTCTCGCCTACTTCTCTCTCCCTCTCACTCTCTCTTTCCTCTCTTTCTCTCCCTCTCTTCCTCCCTATCTCTGTCCCCCTCTCCCTCTTCCCTCTCTCTCTCTCCCTCTCGCCTACTTTCTCTCCCCGTCTCACTATTTCTTTGCTCTCTTTCTCTCCCGCTCTTCCTCCCTATCTCTCTCCATCTCTGTGTCTCCCTCTCTCTCTCCCTCTCTCCCTCTCTCCCATCTCTCTCTCCCTATCCCCCTCTCTCCCATCTCTCTCTCCATCTCTCCCTCCCTCCCTCCCTCCCTCCCTCTGCCTCCCTCTGTCCCGACCGACCAGCAGCTTTGGTAACAGAGGGTTATATTTGTCTCGGGCACATAGAGGGCTGCCTGACGAGGCCCCGGTCGTGACCAGACTGCAAGGAGGAGGGGGGGGGGGCTCTGATGGTTCAAATGGGAGGTGTGTGTCCCGGGGTTGTGTATCCCGGGGAGATATTTAAAGGGGGTTACGGCATGAGGGGTTTACAGGGCGTTATATAAAGATCACCGGGGGGCTCGATTTTGGACCGAGTGCGTTTTTTCAGCGTCTGCTGGTTTTAATGGAGTCCGTCCGCACCTCGCCTCGAGTAGACCCCTCTTCGTAATGTCGGGGAGACGAGACCCGATCATGATCGTATTTGAAATAGTATTGAACAGGTAGTTGGTTGACAGGTAAATAGTACTTCAAGCGAGCGCCGAAGGGTCTGAAGTAACTTCCTCGGCCGCCACCGCCGCCGCCGCCGCCCCCCGCACGCGTGAAAACAACCGCTCTGAGTTGTTCAAGGGCGCCACGGACGACACGATCTCTTGTCACTCACTGACTCGCTCGCTCGCTCGCCGCCGCCGTTTGATTGGCCGCCTCCGGAGGTGCGCTCGTCTGTCATCCCCCCCGCTTTTCTCGGAGAGCTCCGCCCGCCCGTGTTTGAGAGGGGCTGCTCGGCGGGGATGGGAAGCCCCGTCACCGCCGACATGGATCTGTGATCGTCCCCGGCCCCGGCCCCGGCCCCGGCCCCGCCTCCATCCCGTCGTGTGAATCCTAACGCCGCTGCGACGCCAGCGTTCCGCACGGCGGGCTGGCCGCCACCTGGCCTGGCGGCGGCGAGGCTCGATGTTTCGAGACGCTCGGTTTTGCGTGCGTTTGCCGAAGAGCGGCGTGATTGATGGCGCTGATCGTTAATAACAACGCCTCGCAGCGTGGAAGCGCAACACGTGCGCACGCGGGGCTGTCGCCAAACTCTGCGATGCTGTTTGTTGTCGTCGCGAAATTGGAATCCGCTTCACAAAGTCCCGATCCGACGGTCCAACAGAATGAGAATAGCCGACATACTGTTGGACTACATCACGCGATGGCTGCTCTTCTCTCATTTGATAAATCATATTTATTATCTGTTTTGTTGCTTCGTTTCAACCCGGGACCATTGTGGACTTTTCCGTTGTTCTATATTTAGCCGTTGGACTTTGGCGTTAATATCCGCGAGAAAAACCGAGATCTGGGCCGAGTCGTAAAACAGCCTGACTACAGGACACGTGTAGCACGCGACAGCCGTGAAGCATCAACCACCCCCGGCTGCAGACAGACAGACGGACAGACAGACAGACGACAGAGCAGACAGACAGACAGACAGGCACACAGACAGACAGACAGACAGACAGACAGACAGACAGACAGACAGACAGACAGACAGACAGACAGACAGACAGACAGACAGACAGACAGACAGACAGACAGACAGACAGACAGACAGACAGACAGACAGACAGACAGACAGACAGACAGACAGACAGACAGACAGACAGACAGACAGACAGACAGACAGACAGACAGACAGGTGGCCGCGGAGCATGTCTTCCACTCGGTAAAACGAGGCGGATAAATCAGAATCAGGTCTATTGCCATAGATTTTACAAGGAACAAGGAAAGTGCTTTTGTGGAATTGGTTCATAAGATTGAACATTAAACAGAAAGTAATCCACCCAGAACCTGACACATGTGACCCGGTGTCATATCTGTCAAGTTTCTGGGTGAGGTTCCTTGAGGCGTTCGAGGACAACGTTGAGGACAAAGTGAAACTGCTGCTGTTCCTGTTTTTTACTTTCGTTTTCTCGTCAGGATTCACAGACAAAGCGACTGTCTCTCAACGCGAGACGAGAACCAAGAGACGATCGCCGTCTTTGGGGGGGCTTCGCACTCATTTGCGTTCCGATTCCGATTGCGTTCTCTTTGATTCGCGTTTCCCGCCGAACGCCGAACGCTCGTGTGCGGACCTCCGCGCGTCCTCGCCTCCAAAATAATCGAATCTAATCTCCTCCCTCCTCAGGTTTCGCGACACGAACCGTAGTCTCCCGTGTGTGTGGCGATGCGGTCGCTCTGGATATTAAATAAAAGCACCGCGGCGTATAACCATAGCGAGGGGAGGTAGTAGTTCGGTTGAGGTAGCGGGGGGGGGCGGAGCCAGCGTTGGCTGAGGTTCCGTGCTGCTGCGACGGGAACCGGGCTTTGTGGGAGTCTGGGAACCTCGTTGGTTGTTCCATGAAGCAAGCGTCTCACACACAGCGAATTCCTGTACGTTTTTCCCTCGGTAGAATGTCTCCGGACCGCCGGATCCCCGATTAATCCCCCGCTTTACGCTGCCCAATAAAACCCTGAAATATACAGCCGGGCCGCGAAGGTATTTCGTTGTATTTTTGTTATTCCACACGTTCCCGTCGTATTCCTCTGCTATGGACAGGGTGGGTGTTGGGGTGCGAGGTGGGTGTTGGGGTGGAGGGTGGGTGGTGGGGGGGCTTGAACAGATTCATACATGTCTGTCTGTCTGATTTACGAGATGGAATATTTTATTTATGAGGCCCATCAATGGGGGTCTGTCAGGCTGGACACGGTGGACGAGCCCAAGGGGACAAAGCAGCCCACTGTTGCTGCTGCTGCTGACCCCCATGACTTTGGAGTACAGCGGAGACTGTGGCGCGCGCACACACACACCACACACACAACGACACACCACACACGGCAACCACCACACCACACACACCACAACGGTCATACACACACACACACACACACCCGGTCATCATACACACACCAAACACGCACGGTCATTACCAACACACACACACACACACACACACACGGTCACACACACACACACACACGGTCATACACACACACACACACACACACACACACACACACACACTACACACACACACACACACACATGGTCATAACCCACGTCACACACACACACACGTCATACATTACACACACACACACACACACACGGTCATACATACCACACACATGGTCATACACACACACACCACACCGTCATACACACACACACACACACACACACGGTATAACACACACACACACACTCACACACTCAAACACACACACACACACGGGTATAGGAGACAAACACACACCCACACACACACACACACACAATACAACAACACACACACACACACACAACACACACAACACACACACACACACACACACACACACACAGTTGTCGTATGTTAATTGTTTTACTGACGTGGGCGTCATTACTCTCAGGTGTTTTTGGGGTGTTTCGGTGTGGTACGGCCATTTTGAATTCACCTCGCCGCCCTCATGGGTTCATCATAGGTATCATGTGCTCAAGTGTACACGATACACGTTTGTATCCACCCTACCCACCACCACCACCAGACTCTAACTGGGCCAGGTGAGGCTGTAGCCCCACCCACCACCACCACCACCAGACTCTAACTGGGCCAGGTGAGGCTGTAGCCCCACCCAACCACCACCACCAGACTCTAACTGGGCCAGGTGAGGCTGTAGCCCCACCCACCACCACCAGACTCTAACTGGGCCAGGTGAGGCTGTAGCCCCACCCACCCCCCCCAGACTCTAACTGGGCCAGGTGAGGCTGTAGCCCCACCCACCCCCAGACTCTAACTGGGGCCAGGTGAGGCTGTAGCCCCACCCACCCCCAGACTCTAACTGGGCCAGGTGAGGCTGTAACCCCACCCAACCACCACCACCAGACTCTAACTGGGCCAGGTGAGGCTGTAGCCCCACCCACCACCACCACCACCAGACTCTAACTGGGCCAGGTGAGGCTGTAGCCCCACCCACCACCACCACCACCAGACTCTAACTGGGCCAGGTGAGGCTGCAGCCCCACCCACCACCACCAGACGACTCTAACTGGGCCAGGTGAGGCTGTAACCCCACCCACCACCACCAGACGACTCTTAACTGGGCCAGGTGAGGCCAATTAAGCCAGCCAGCCACCAAACACACACACACACACACACACACACACACACACACACACACTCCCACAGGTAACTCGTCTTTCCCAAAGTCCCTTCCGGCAGTCGCTGGCCGAACACCGGACGTACATAATAACGACAACAACACAACACAACACAACACAACACGATGCCTATGATTTGTGTCGGCCCGACAGAGAACTCGAGGCCCACGAGACAATCATATCATTACCACACAGAAGTGTCCACTGGTGACCACGATTATCAATTATTATTACAGAACGACATAACAACTATTACAGTAATAACACAGGAACCACACACACACACGTTTGCGTGAGAGGAAACGCATTAATGCTGCTGCTGCGGCCCCCCTCTCTGGTGGTGGACCCGCGTGTAGCTTAGCGTAGCGTAGCGTAGCGCTCATCCATCACCGAGCGGGAGTGCTGGCGCTACGTGCTAGCGATGCGGTGCTATAAACAGATGTGTGTGTGTGTGTGTGTGTGTGTGTCACCTCTGTGATGCTGCTGCTGATGTTGCCCTGTGTGTGTGTGCGTGTGTGTGTGTGTGTGTGTGTGTGTGTGTGTGTGTGTTGTGTGTGTGTGATGTGTGTGTGTGTGTGTGTGTGTGTGTGTGTGTGTGTGTGTGTGTGTTGTGGTGTGTGTGTGTGGTGTGTATGTATGTATGTGTTTAAAGGGGACATATTATGCCACCAGGTGTGAGTGTGATTCGCCACCGCAAGCCGTTTCACACTTGCCATGTGACTACCGTCTAGTGACATCACAAGTGGGAATGTCCGCCTAGATGTACGCTAGACTAGATCAGTTTACCTGTCGGTACAGTCCACTGGGTAGGCTGGTAAGACCGATCTAGTCATCCTACATCTAGTCGGTGGACATTCCCACTTGTGATGTCACTAGACGGTAGTCACATGGCAGTGGGGCTAATCACGCTCACACCTGGTGGTGTTATATGTCCACTTTAAGTCTTAGACTGGAGACTGGACTGCATCTGCTCCATCACACACACACACACCATCATAACTCTCTCTCTCTCTCTCTCTCTCTCTCTCTCTCTCTCTCTCTCTCTCTCTCTCTCTCTCTCTCTCTCTCTTTCTTCTTATTTGTGTTCACGTCAGCAGCAGTTGATGAATTCCGACACGATGACGGATATTAATAGAAACTCGAGAATTTGTTGGAGAGTTAAGCAGACGGAACAGGTGGTAAATCCTAACATGCTAGCGTTCTCTTGAGTGTGTGTTGAGTGTGAGTGTGTGTGTGTGCGTGAGTGTGTGTGTGTGTGAGAGTGTGTGTTGAGTGTGAGAGTGTGTGTGTGTGTGTGTGCGCTGTCGGCTGGTTCATCCTGTGTGCCTTAATTACTCAATGCACCACAGGTGTGCAGCCTCACCCGGAGACACAGAGTGTAGTCAGGCTGCTTAAACCAGCCACACACACCACACACACACATCCCACTTTCGTTCTCTCTCTCTCTCTCTCTCTCTCTCTCTCTCTCTCTCTCTCTCTCTCTCTCTCTCTCTCTCTCTCTCTCTCTCTCTCTCTCTCCATCCCTCTCTCTCTCG